>VYZP01015117.1:63254-145882 GCA_013400635.1 Hypocryptadius cinnamomeus | reverse complement strand
AATCATTATTAGGCATAACAAAGCTAAAATGTATTTACAAGCAATATTTTAGGTCGTTAACAGTCATTTGGAAAACTGTTCTCCCAGCAGATATTCTATTTGTGTAATTTGTGGAAATCCCAGTAGAAAAAGAAATTGAAAAAATAAAAGTATTTGTGGGGCAAAATCCTCTGCAGGAAGACTGGACATCTTCATTGTATTAGCATTGTTACTTTTTTCTATTGGCTTGTCCATGTTTATGTGCTGCTTTTAAGTCTGAACTTGCTAAAAGGCTGAACTGTGTACCTTTAAGATAAACCACAGGGAATTAGTATCTAATCAAGGAATTGATTGTCCGAGCACTGTTTGTCCATGCATTACACAGACAACACGTAACCTCTCAAGACATTTGGGGTTTTTTTTTACCCTTTAAAAGATGGTAATTTCTTTCAGTAGTCAAACCCAAACATTTCATGTGATCAAATTAAGAAAATGTGAGATTTTGTACAACGGGGAGGAATAAAGAAGAATTGCTACACAGACAAATTGTTTTAAAGCATTCTAGGGACGACACAATAGCTCTGGGATCCCTTGGGTAAAAATGAAATAGCTACACCTTAGGAATATAATGGAAAGATATTATCAGCCGTGGTTTACAGGGGATAGAAAGAGGATCCAGCCTGACTTCCCACAGAATATGTGAATAATCTATGAGAAAGACTGAGCCCATTAAGGGTAACTACACAGTGTATGCTAAACCTTGATAGATGTTATACCCTATTGGAAGTCATGTACTTTTCTTTTTGGTCAGCCTTTTAATTTATGTTTTAATATAATCTTTTAAAAATAATTCTGACTGTACTGGCACTTCTGACACACAGACCATCATTTCAAATCCTTTTATCAGCACATGTATCATTTTGTCTCATACTAGTAATAGGATGGGAGTCAAGGAATATCTACAGTTTCACCTCATGCCTCTTAGCAATAATGGAGTTATGTGTTGCAATGAAATACTGCATAACTTGCTATTCATCAAATGAGGCCAGGGTACTGAAGAAATTTGCTCAATGACTGTTTCATGCAAAGAACATCAACAGATTTGGGGTCAAGCCAAGGGCTCCCATGGCTCTCTGAGATCCCAAATCCATTGGTTGCAGTTTTGTCCCCTCTGGTGCTTTCCCCCAGCCCCTATGCACAGAGAATCTCTGCTCTGTGGCTGGAGTAGAGCAGTGTCCTCATGGGGAGCATGTATTCCCTGTGCTGCAGAGTGCAGAGGAAACCCAGCTGGGGTGTGCCAGCTCTTGTCCCGGCTCTTCCACTGCCAACTGTGGCTGCAGATTTTGTGTGAGGTGGCACTGCAGCTATCACTGCTGCAATGAGCTGTGCTCAGTCCTCCTTCCAGGGAAGGAGTCTGCAGTGCTGGGTGCTGGGCATGTAGGGTGGGAATGTTAGTCTTCCCCTGTTCTCCTTGCTTTCCCTGTTAAATCAGACTGGGGATACCTTAGGCACTTCTTGGCCCAATGTGCTGGCAGTGCTGTCACAAGTTCCCATAGTCTCATGTCTCTTCGGGCACTTGACATGGCTTGAAGAGCATGAGAGAGGATTTTACTCGAGAATCTCTCTTGGATTTAGTATTAATTTAACCAAGCTGTTTTGTCTGTGTGTTTCATTGCTACTTTCTGGCAGACTACAGAAGATAAGGACTCCTATTGCCTATGATGTCCTCCCAAACACCCAGCCATCCACCTTTCCTCATTTTTAAGCACTCCCTTGAATTTGTACCTACTTTTCTAAATCTGACCTTCTCCATCCAAACTCCCAGGACCCTCTACCAGCATTTCTACTGCTTCAGCCCAACGACACAAATCCCTTCCTGCTCTCTGATTTTCCAGTACTCCATATTAATTCCAATGCTAAACATTTCCTTTAGGGCAGGGGAAAGGTGGCCACGGAGTCGAGATGGAAAAACACTTCATTATTCTTCAGCATCTGTATAACCTGGTCAGGATGGGAAGACTGAGGTAAGGAGGAAACTAAGTGGTGCAGTGGAATTGTTGAGAATCAAACTCCGGTGTCTAATAAGTCTCCACGCAAAATTCTGGGGGTTGTAACATTTCAAACAAAGACCCTCAACACAGTCACATTTGGGTATGTTTCCATCTGCAATGAAGAAAGTAAACTTACCCAGTTTTCACCAGCAAGAAAACGAACAGGGCTATGAGTTAATAACCCCACCTGGGTGCATCTGTTCCCAGGGAGCATCCTGGTACTCAGCAGAGTATACTGGAGGAGAAGTACCCAGAAAGACCCTTACTACAACGGAAAAAGAAATGCACATCCTCCTAACCCCATTCAGGTTATTGGTTAGGTCATTGTGATTGAACCTTTGCACAAGAAAAGTCAGCATGAGATGGACACTTGGTAAACATCATCTATCTCAAACAGCTACATTTAGGGGAATCGAAACCCTAGAAAAATCAAGGGTTTACAGTGAGAAGCTCAGCAAAGTTTATTTATTTTACCACAAGCACTGTATCTCAGTTTTCACAGATTTTATTAAAAGTCTTTGCTCTAGAAAGTCTTAAATTTGAATTATCAATCTTACCAAAACCCCCCAAAACCCTCACATCTGTGCAAGTGTATTCTCAGTAGGAAACAAAAGCCAAGGGTTTGTGTCCAGCTCCAGGTCTCTTCTAATATTCAGAATTTGATCAAAGCTAGTTTTCTAATCTGGTGCTTGAGAAGGAGCCTTTGCCCCACAATGATGCTGAGGTACCTGCTAGGAAACATTGGTCATGTCATCTTAGCTTGTCCTCATTTCCAACTGACAAAATGTATTGAAAGTCACTCAAAATATGTGACACAGTTTCTTAAGACCTTGTTTCTTGGGGCTGATTGCTGTGGTTTCTACAGGCTCTTGTGTGGCTGTGAATGAAACCTAAGGGTTTCTTATTTAATGAAACGTGGGCCAAAGGATGGTTTGCAGAAATAAGCTGAAGGTGGTTAGCTGGGGTACACAATGATTTATTCTTTCAAAACTGATGCATGAAACCCTCCAGATGTGAACATTGGGGCAGAAACTTGCACCAGGGGTTGCAACAGCACTGCAAACAGGAGTCTCTAATGCAGTCAGTTGATGGACAGTGTTTTCTGGAGCTATGTGTGACCTTTAAAACAGGTGCCAGCAAAAAGAAAGGAAAAGCCAGAATCCAGCTGACAAAGGCAATAGCACTGGGCAAAGAGACTACTGGTAACCTGCAGGAAGAAAGGCAAAGGACAGTAGGAAAATATTGGTTTATTAGTGTGAAGTGAAAAGTACAAGGGCCAGGTCAGAACCACTTGCTTTCCTGAGGAAGTTTTAATTTGATTAGTCCATTATTTAGAGTTGAAGAAAGTGTTTCAATGCAGTGAATGAAAATACAGAGCCACAGGTTCCAATTTTTAACAGTGCTTGCAAAGCATTCTTTTTTTTACTTTAATTTCATGTCACCTGGATAAGAAAGTGCAGTGGTCTTTCGGATTTGAGGGAAAACAAATAAACAAATAAATTGTGCTTCTACCTGTTCTGACAAAATTTGTTGAAGCCATGTGTAATGCATACCCCTATGGAGAAGGGAGCTGCTTGGCAGAAAGAAGGCAGCACCAAGGAATAGATTCCTAGAGACAGAAACTGGTATCTCCCAGTCAGGTAAGAACTAAACCAATCAAAAAAGTGTGAACCACAGATACCAGTGTATAATTCCAATCTTTGTACAGTAATAAGATTTCATGATTACTGCTTTGAAGGCTGCACTCTGGTCAAGCAAGATAAGTACTGGCAATTTCCCTGAGCCTGAATTCAGTAAGATATCACATGTCACTTTCAACGATGTTCTCTGTGTGCTATGTTGAGATCAAAACCTGGACTAGAGTGTATCACACAGATCACATCTCTTCTTAGGTGATAATGCAGTTAGGATGGCACAGCCTATTTGAATATCAGGAATATTCAGGATTTGGACTTTTGTGGGTCTGTAGCTATAATTGCAGTGAGGTTTTGAAGAAGTTGCACAGCCCAGTTTTTTGCTTGGTGTAAATTTTCACAGGATGGTGAGGATTCCTTTTGCTTATATAAGGCAGAAAGGTTTAAGCTGAAGCAGGAAACTGCCCTTGCAATATCAGTAAATAAAAAGGTCAAAACTATGTAGATGCTGCCCTCTGCTCATCTTCCTGAAAGGTGTTTTACTGCCAGTGAGGTTGAGGACTGTCTTCTTGTCATATTTTCCATGGGAACATGATGCATCACTGGATTTGGGATCAGACACGTCCAAATGCTCAAAGTTGTGCTTGAACAGCAACATGGGAGTAGGCATTTCAAAAATAATCTGCTTACTCAATTCTGTGTTAAATTTCTGGACCATGGCAGAAATCAGCCAGCACTGCATACTTGTGATCCAAGCCTATTATCAGCGAGAAGTTTAAAAGCATCTTACTGTTAAAGGGGATTCTCCTATAGTTAAAACCCTGTGAAAGCATGCTCGGTTCCAGGTTTTGTCAAAAACCTTCCAAGTAAAATGGGAAAAGTTGCTTCAACTGTTTGTGTTGTGTAGGTGAAATTGGGGTCCTACATCTTCCACTGTTTCTTGCTTTGGAAAATGGAAGAAGCAGCTTGTCTTATAACACTGAGAAAAAGGGAATGATCTGGATTGAGGCTGCTACTTGGCACCACGATACAAATAATAAGTACTTAAGCCTTATGAAAATGCTACTGAGTTCAGTTGCAATAAATTAGCACTAGTTATTGAAATATTAGGAAGGCTTTTTTTTGCACTACAGTGATTAAAGCAGATAAATAAGAATCTGGACAATTTTGTGTGTGTGGTTACTGTGTCTTTGGGCTGCCTCTAATAGCCCCAGTGATCTTTCCATCGCGTTGTTAATGGGTATTAAATTGGGATTTATTTCCATGGAATTTTTGTACCTTCAGATCATTACAGCACTGAGGGAATTTTATAGCCATGGGGATCAACATGGTCTCCCTAGAGGTTCTGTTTGATGAATGAAGTTGGAAAGAGTTGACATATAGTTAGAGACCATTACCATTTAGAAACACAGGACTGAGGAATCCCTTTCAAAAGGATCCTCTTTGTCCTATGCTGTCTGCCAGTCATCTCTTAAAAAACACTATGATTAATGCATCCAATCTTTTCTTCTGTTTTTAATTGATCTTTCCTCAAAATTCTGTATGCCTTTTATTGTTTTTTTTCATTTCAGAGCAGTGAAACTGAATAGAACCACCATCTATGGAGGAGATAACCATTGCATTTTCTGGGGAGGAGATAACCATTGCATCTTTCCACAGCTCATAAGAGAAAACACTGATCACAGATAGAGAGAAAGAATAGCTGGGAAATGGCAGCACTGGCTAGTGACTCAGGAGAGGTGAAAGCAATTCCTCTCCCTGCCACATGCTTCTTGTGTGACCCTAGAAAGTTACCTGTTTTGCAGGGGAGAAAAGGAAAATGGGTGTTTTTCCACTTTGCTAGGTAGAGGAACAAGTCAATACTTAAGACTTTGAATGAGAGATGTGTGCCATGAAATGACTAAGGTACAATAAATAGTTTATCTTCTGCGGCTTCTGCAACAGGACTATCCAAAATAATCAGTGTATTTCACTCAAATTAATATGTGTGAATGGAGCATTGCCACATACATACATATGTGTCTTAAATGGTTTAAAAAAATGAAATTAATAATTCAGCCTTTATGATAAATCTATACATTGATAATCCACTGCTTTTCCCCTTGTTTAGCCTTTAGCTATCCCTTGTTAATACAGCTGAGCTCGGCTGGGTCAACTTCTTTTCTCTTGAACCCTTTCCATGTTCAGAGAGCTTTCTGTCTGTCTGTCTCCCCTGGTGTCTCCTGTCTTGTTCATGTCTGCATGCTTGGGCACATGTGAAGCCTACAGGAAGGACCTTTTCATAAGCAGCCACTTGGAAGCACCCCCTGCTCCTCAGCACAACTCTGCTTGACCTGTGCTTAAACACCAGCTTGCATTTGGCTACAGTTCTCTTTTTCTTTTTGTTGGCCCTGGGAATGAGCACTCCGAGCAGATTTCCTTTCTTTTAATTGCTTCCAACTTCCGCCATTCCCTGCATTTGGGCCCGAGGAAAAGTATTCAATGTGGCAATCTTCAGGCCTTTAAAATTAACAATTCTTAAAATTGTTTTTATATCATTATTTATATTAATTTTTTTTTATTGGTCCTTGGGTTCTCTGCACTGGGACTGTTGCCTAGCCCCTGTTTTCTCTTGTTTCCTTAGATTATGGCTTTTGGGAGACTTTGCTGGGCTCCTTTTCAACAGCGTGGTCCTGCTCAGCCTGAGATCCAGCTGTGCAGAGGATGCTGTTTCTCAGATGCTCCAATCTCTGATCTGGGGAGGGTTCTGGTGCTGTCAGAAAGGATGCAGAAAACCCTGTAGTCAGGTGAATGAAAAACATAAGCTGTACTGGCAGGGAAGAAGTAAGAAAGGTTTAAGTGGTTCTTTCCTAAAAGTTATGCTCTTGTGGGTGGGATAAAATTGATTTTTGAAGTATCTGTTTAAAATTGGATGAATTACATAAGCATCCATTATGTAATTGAATAATAGCATAATCTTCCATAATGACAGGCAGAAGCCTTCTAATGTTTGGGACAGGACTTATTTCCTTCTTACTTGGATATCTTTCAGATCCATTGTTATGCAGTTCTTTACATGATGTTTTCTTTCTTCCCTCTTTGAAATTCATCCATGTTAACTGGCTGTATTTACTCTATTATTATGCTTCCTTGAACATGTCTTTTCTTTATTACTTATGTCTTGATAGCATTCCAAGCATACCAAGCTGTGATGCTCTTTTATCTTGCTGTTATTGCAAGTTTGAACCTCTGCATCCATATCTTGTAGCTCTTCACCTGTTAGAGCTCACTCCAAATGCAGGATGAAACTATCTCCATGCAAGGTGAAACAAAGGTCTCTGAAGGACAAAGAAGAACTTTACTGAGGCTGGCTACAGGCTGACCAGGGATTCTTCCCATCACTAAAAAGGATGAGAAAGGCAACTCACATGAGTAAGCACTTGTGAGTTCAATTCCTGAGTCAAGTAGCCATTGGCTGTTGAGTACACTTTGTTGTAAAGCTGGTTATATCTCTCTTTTAAACATGCTGTTGATGGAATTTTTTTCTAATATAGTATTTTTTTTATTTTCTATTTTTTTCCCCTTGGCATTGTAGCATAATGTCTAGATTAAAAAAAAAAATAAATAAAGAAACCCCAACAAATTATCTTTCACTGAACTAGTAATATGTTTAACACTGATGGCATTTTTCATCTTTCTTTCAAACACTGGCATACAGAGTTCATCTGTAGAAGGGCACTCCTGCGGGTGGATTTATGGGGGGATGCATCTCTTTTCAAAATTATGAAAAACATCTCATCTTATGAAAAACCCACAAATCCCTTAGCATGCACAGAGGCTTTCATTTCAAAACGGAGCTGCTTCTGTCCACTTTTCTTGGAAAATCTTCAAGGAGCCTTCAGAATTTTAGTGCTGATATTTGCAATCTCCAGTAAATGTCCCTCCCCTTATTTTTCTTTACCACTGAATTATATACATATTTGAATATTCACATTTTGGTGAATTGCTGACCACAATGACTTTTCTGTGCCCTGGAAGAAAGGATGAGCCTTTTTTTCCCCAGCTTCTGGTTCACAGAGCTGAGTTAAACATTTTCTCACAGCATTTGTTAATAACATAAGCAGGTTTATTCCACGTTTGGGGATTTGTTTAGCCATGGGCTAAATTAGATTGGCCACATGTGGTGTTCAGAGTGCCACAGTGGGGTCCCTGTAACACCCTCCATGAGTAGCAGTGTTGCACTGCTGAAAAATGGGGGAGAGGGATGAAGGATGGTTTAGAAGAGCCAATAATTTCCCAGTTTATCTGGGTTTCTGGTGGCTGTGGTGGTTGTTGTTGTTGTTGTTGTTTTGAATTGCATGTACTACGTTTGAAGAGAAAGCCAGGACTGGTTGGAGCCTTAATAAGAAATAAAAAAATTGGAGGTGAAAGGGCTCACTGATAAAAGAGCTGCTTTCATTTACTGCTCCAGGCATCTGCTGTAAAGGAGCCAAAGTGAATGTGCAAGCATCAGAGACAGTCGCAGGAGGGAGGAGGCAACAGTCAGAGCTGTGAGTAACTGTACATAAACATAATTTAAATCAAAACAGCTGAATAACAATTTAGGACATAAAAGGAAAGAGAAAAGGTGGAATGAAGTAAAGAAAAACAAACCCCACAAATCGACCACAGTCAAACGAGAGAGGAACACAGAGGAGCAGCAAATGGAAGACGAAAAATCAAGCAAAGCCATCGGGGTCCAGTGGTTCATTCCTGTGGTACCCTGCAGTTCCCAGCTCAATTACTCAATAAGGTCTTGTGCTTTCCAGGCCAAGAGGAGCCCTGAAGTACCAAATCTCTCCTTCAGGCTTCTTCTCTTCAAACACAAGGCTCTTCTCAGCTCAGCTTCCCCGTACTCGCCTCTTTATGCTGCTTTCTGTGCCAGCTCTCAGGCCCTCTGCTCCATCAGTGATGGACTCTGCTCACTCCTACTGCTGCCATCATTCCCTCTTGCCTGGAGCCAGTTACACCCTTTCCAGACAAGTTCTCCTTTCCCTCGACACATGTCCCTTAAATATTGCTTGCTGCTGCTCAACCCCTGCTGGAATCACCAGCTGGAGGAGCCCAGACTCAGTGCATCATCCCCTGTCATCTCACCATCTCAGGTCACTCCTGCTGCTCTTTCCATGTTCACACAGCTCCTTTTATAAATGGGTTTGCATCCACAATTAGGGCTCCTAAGTCCTAACACAACAGCTGTTGCTGCTTTACACCCACCAAGGCCTTTGTGCCTCCTGTCTTTTCTCAGCCCCATCCAGTGTCACTGCCTGGTGCCCAAACAAATAAATAGAAATTTAGATTTTTTTAATCCTATTAAATAATTTGCCTTGATGGTACCATGTAGAAATGAGTGTCACTGATGACTCAGTTTGAAATGTGTTTTCCTGACATTCTTATTAAGTGGGGAGAGCAAGCAGGACATTGCCAGGTTGATGTGGTTGATGAAGAATGCTGTTGATGGGTTCACAAAGACTAATTGCCCACTCCTTCAAATCCAAGAGACATAGTTGTGATGGGACAAAGACCCATCTTTGTTCAGTGGCTGGAGAAGAATGGCAAGAGCAGAAGAAAACAGCAGGATAAGAGTGTCTCAAGCAGAGGCTGTTACCCCATACTTCTGAGGATGTTATTCAAGGCTCTGCAGTAGACCTTTCGTGAAATATCTCCCTGACCCCAGTGCTGAAGCCTCCTTTGTGCCTGGATGAATGAGGGCTTAAACCCTTTCCAAAATACTTGGGGTTTTGCTTTCTCATTAGTGCAAGTTTAGCTTTGCTTGCGTGTTGGGAATATTTCATTTCTCAGGTTTGTGCTATGAGGAAAAGCAAAGAAACAAAAAAATCCTCTCTCCTTTATGAGAGACACAGTACTAGATCCCTCCCTGATCTATATGCCCAATTAGTCCATAAAAGTTACTCGCTGCTAATTTGATATCCCATTTTGCAGCTTTACCAACATCTGAGCCATCTGATGTGTTTGTGAATGTATAGTGGGATGAGGATGTGTGACAATATTTTTTCCACAGCAGAAATGTGTATATTTTTTCATGCATACATAATTAAAAATGGTTGAAAGCGACTTTGATTAAGCTTTGTCAAAAATTCAAACTAATGTTAATCATATTTCAGGAGACATCATGCAATAATATTTTCAGCCACAAAAAGAAGACTGCCTAGGGAAAGCCACCACGTTAGGAAAAAATAAATACAAAATAATAAATACCAGCTTGTGACTGGAAATATTTTGCTTTCTTTTCTTTAGACTATATTAACAAGTGACCACTGTCAAGAAGTTACTAGGATAGATAATACATATAAAATACTAGCAAGGCTAGGGAGAAATGAGGAGGCATAGACAAGGGAGATGAATATTGTTTAATCTCAGAATTGAAATGAGTAGAGGTCAAAACCAGCAGGGAAGTCTGTTCCAGATGGCAGGATCTGCAGAAGCTATTCCACCAACAGTAGTCAGCTTGTAGAGAGAGGCAGAGAGAAATTACTGGGTTGCCAAAAAAGCACCAGGTAATGTAAGAGGGGGACTAACCACTGTCAAAGCTGTGACGGATGCTTCCTCATAGGGGTGCTCCTGCAGGAATTGGGAGGGTCACTGTGACTCAGAACCATGCAAGGTGGGGGAGGCAAGGGTATTTTTTCCTTAGAGGCAGCACTGAGTCATAAAGCCTTTTTTTTTTTTTTTCTGTTAAGTAAAAACATTCTGGCATGTTCTCTTTCCAGAAGATTTTGAAGAGGACATTTTGGAGATACATTTCACAGAGCCAGGCAGAAGACAGTCCCAGGCCAGCTGGCATCCTCAGGCAGCTCCCCCTCCCCCTGGACAAGCTCCCAGTAGCCTCCCAGTCTTGCTGGCAGCTGTAGGACACCATGGTCCTGCCTGCAGACCAACAGGACTGAAGGAAAACCATTTGCTCCAGCAACCCACTGGAGCCACTCTCAGTACCCACAAGCAAAAGGATAAAAACTGTAAACTAAATCAGAAGTAATTTTTTGCAAACTATGAAGAAATTGCTTTGGGTGAGTATAGGCCCTCTTGTATCCTCAGTTCTTTTATAGAAGATATCAAATGTAATAAGGAAACTCCCACACACCACACTGGCTTCAACCACATGGAGAACAACTTCTCATGGTCCCTTATGCAGGGGTTAAGAAATGTATCAAAAATAAGGTTTTGCAATGGGAAAAATGGGTCCATATTCCCAGACGGGGTCCTGCAAGCACTCTTGGCTGCTCAGACTCTAAACCCAGCCTGACTTTTTATTGAGATGGTCATCAACCGCAGCGTGAGAGTAAGGCTGATGCAGGGAGATCTTTCTCAAAATTTGCCTCATGTTGAAGACCCAGTTGGTCTTAATATTCTTTTCTGAGATTGAATTAGGATAAGATTTGTGCTCAGAGTTGGTAATCCAAGTCACAATTTGGGGATTTCAACTGTAAGATGTCAAAATCTCTTGTGTTCAGAAAGCCCCTTGCCAGTACTTTGCCATGTTTCTGTCTCAGAAACCAGTTTGAACTTTGGAACCATCCAGTTAAGTCATTTGGGATCTGGTGATTTGACTTTGACTGTAAACACTAGTTTTTAAAGATGCCAGACCTAACAGTTGGTTTAAAAACTGAACAATAAACATGCTTATTAACTTGCCACACAAGATACACACATTGAATCTGCATTGGTTATTTGGCAGCATCATGAACACTCCCCTCAAACTGATTTGATGACTAAACACTGTTTAGAATAGTAACTGATCCTGCTGAGAAAAATCTAACTGTTAGGGCTAAAAGTTTCTTGCTGTTCACATTCCTTCTGGAAACTCTGTTCAGCTTTTGGTCTAAATCCTTCATGGCAAAAGCCACTAAATTAAAAATGCATTTTGGAATGATGCCAACGTCTTACAAAGCTATGCTCAAGGTTTTTTCCCTGTTGCAGGTTTTTTTTTTAATCTAAAAATTTTTATTGTCTTTAATTACAATCTCAAATCACCTGATCAAAAATGTAAGTTTTCTCCAACTCACACTGCAATAAACCATTCAAGATTAAAATATTCAACTAATTGGTCAACTGAAAGTATAAATTGACTTGATGGTCAACAGGAAGAACTAGAACAAAGGTTCAAAATGTTCAATGAGCTGAAAAATCTGTTTTGTACCAGTTCTGTTGATCAACCTTTAAAACCAGTCTCACCCCATTGAACTGAATAATACACTGTCTCCTTTAAAGGCCAGCAGTTTTCCAAGCAGATTTTTTGCATGTCACCCCCAATTTAGAAAGCAAGCTGACATGGAGCTGACACCAATTTTTGACCAAGGCATCTACAGGGAAGGAGCAGAAACCTTGCTCCCCTTGATCACACACATTTTCAAGGCCATAGTGCGTTTTTCAATAGCACTGTTGAGTTTAGTGCTGCCATCTCGGGGAAATCTGAGATGAACGACGTTATTTAAAAAAATATTAGAAACAGCAAACACAATTTTTTTGGCAAAATGTGACGATAAACATAAAAAGTCAAAAGATAAATCAGAGTTGCTGAAGGGACCTCCAAGAATTTACAAGCTTTTCTATTCGCCATTAACCTCCTCAGCTCTGACTTCTTTTGCCAAAAATTATACTTAACTGATTTATTTTTTTACTGTTGCAGGCAGGAGGTCTGTAAATCGATGCTTACAAATCCTAGTAGAAAATCTCTGTTATATTCTATAGGTATTTCTAGGTTTCTGTATAAAATCTGTGGGGTCTACCCTGGTAAACACACACCCCTGAAACTCACAGGTGATGCCACTGGACTTCTAATCACTGAATGAGGGACAAATCTTTGAAGAGAAATAGGACTGATGACACCAGGTGACATATTGAAAAGAGCTTCTAAGCAGAGCCCTGCACACAGGCACTGGGTGCATTTACTCCTCTTTTTTTAGAGTCATTGACTGATTTGTACAACAGTGTTTCAGGCTAAGTGAAAGAAGCATTTATCCTTCCTGTAGCCCCAAAATGAACAAAAAAAAAAAAATCAAACTCTATGAGGAAGCAATTTCAGGCTGGGGAAAAAGAATTAATTCCTTTTGGGCTGTTATTGTTGTTTTTCATTCCCTCATAAAGGAAATTTAATTCAATTTCCAAATTACATTTTCTTTCAAAATGAAATATCCAAGCATTTATTTCCGAAATGTCAAAGGGAAATGCATTAAAACTTCATTTATAAGTTGGATTAGGATGGTGTGTTGAACTTAGACTTGATCCGTGTGTACCTTTGGTTGACTTGGAAAGGAGTTCTTTTCATCCTGTTACACAGAGTGCTCCTCCTGGAGCTGCTCCAGCATGGGGAAAGGTGGTGGGGATGCTGAAATGTCGGAGTGTCTCAGCTGACACCCAATGCCATCTCCCACAGGTGGCAACTGATGGCACTTGCCAGCTGTCAGGGGGCAAAACCATCCAGTGGCAAGCAGGTGGCCAGGCAGCTCTGAGGTTGTGGCAGCCCCAGAGCATTCCTGTGCAGTCACCAACTGCAGCACGTGTTGTGATGTTCCCCTCTTGGCCCCTGATGTCCCTCCTAGGCCCACAGAATCCCTCCTTGGTTCTCCTTCACCCCTGATGTTGTTGACAACATCCTTCTGAGTTTTATAGGACAATGGTGATGCCAGGGCAGTACAAGATCCCTCCATCAGCTGAATTATCCCCTCCTCCTCCTGCAGGACAGCTCTCCTCACCTGCCCATGGGTGACTTTTGCGAGTGGGCTTCTGATATTTGTCCCGTGCAAAACATGAGAAGGACTGTCCAAGAAGAACAAATTTTGCCCTGGCCAACCCTTCCAGGATGAAACTCGAGGCAAAGAGGTGCCTCTCTCTACCTGTCAGCCTACACCCCTGCCACACACTTTTTACTGTTGACTCTTCTATTTTTTGTCATGCTCTCTGCTTGTTGTCTGAGATGAGATGAAAGATTTTTAATAGTGATGGCATACAGCTCTAGAGACAAAAGGGTCTATTTCTTTCTTATCTTGGATGTGTTAAAAACACTCTACCTTCATCCCGCTACGTTCAAAAGGAGACAAAAGTGAAACGAAGCGAACAATTTTTCAGCACCATTAATAAAACAACCCCAAATGATATAAAATAGCCTTGTTTCACATGACAAACACTGTACCCACGAGCTTTGGCTTCTCTCATGAAGAGAGAGAGAGAAAACCTTCAGAACTTTTTCTGGGCTCTCAAACTTCCAGTGCGGTTCGTAGGGGCTGTAATTTAGCCCCAGGCATTTGAGAGTCTACTTTGTGTGTTTTGGCAATGACATGAAAATGCAGAGAGAACTGTACATCTTGCAGTTGTACGCTGAGCTAGGCGATCTGAGGGGCCTGTCTATAATAGAGGAATCATCTTTTCTTCAATGAAGTGCTACTATTGTTGTGATCTTCAATAAAGGATATAATGGATGCATTCATGTGGTGGCTGTTGTTTGTGTGTGATTCTTTCAGCGCACGGCTAAGCGCACAAGAGTCCTTTAAACTCTTCTCTACTCACATCCAGTAGTGCTAGCATTTTGTGCCAAGCTAGGTTGGTTTTCCCCCTGCAAGCTTCTTTTCCTATTATTTTTGGATAAAGCCAATTGACCATGAAATACCTCTTTATTGCAAAATGATATCTCCAAGCCCTCACTGTGGGATCATGGGTTAAAATGCCACTGTAATGAACATTTGCATGGAGGTGTTGTTGGTTTAAATATTTACCTTTAAAATTAGTCACTTTGGCCCATTGTAGGCATGTTAAGAAACTGATATTCTTCAGGGGTCAGAAGTGTTATGTGAAGCTGCATCTGCTTCTGGGTACTATAATGACATCAATTGCCCATTTTCATATAAGTCCAAACTGAAGTTACATCTTTCATGTGGGTAAACAGTATTTTCAGGCCTTCATAAGGTGGCCTGAATAAAGTAATTTCCTTCTGTTTGATTACAGCATAGGACAGAGGAGAGATTTTCAAAGACAAAAGGCGAAGGTTGTGCCTGGAAAGGCAGAAATTTGCATAAACCCACAAAGTAATGGCACGAGCAAGAAATATTTTAGCATGCAATGTGCATGTGTGCTTAACATATCACAGATGCAATAATTAACGTGTGGCTTCTGAAGGAGGGAAGGGTGCTGCAGCCAACAGCTGGAAGTGCACAGGATGGGCCATGAGAGGATGTTCATTTTTCAACTGTACAACAACAACAACAACAACAACACTTTTGGAAAAAGGATAGGGGAGGAAATGTTACCTTGAATCTGCTCTAAACAACTTACTTCAATCAATAGACCTCCATTTAAATAAGTTTAGATGTAATTATCCGTTACAAATCTGGTTTTCTGCCTTGTTAGTCAGAGATCCTAGGCACTTTTATTTAAAATTTGTACTAATCTCAACCTCATTTAACTATACAATGTGAACAGTTTAGGGAAAGAGGGGAAAAAAAAAAAGAAAAACATAAAACCTTCCAACATCTTTTCTTTTTAGGCAAGTTGAAAAGGATGAGCACCTAGCAAGGTTTTTTCTCAAGTCACTTTTTAAAGATTGTTATTATCTTTTCATATTAAAGTTAACATTACCATATGCTGTTGAGCTTTTGTTGATGGCAGTGCTTAAACTGGGATGTTGTTTCCTTTGGAGATTCTTACTGCCAGTCATTAATTTACATTTTTTTGAAATCATACAGCGAGTGCTTTGTTGATGCCTGTTTTCATTTTGTTTCTCTCTCTTTTCAGGTCACACATGAGGAGTTTTTTCAAACAGTAAGTTAAGATGATGGAATGAAATCAGTGACATCTGCCACTCATGCTCTCTTCCTCCATCCTGTTTGCCCATAGCCCCCCTTTTCTCCTTTTCTTTTTGTAATGCTCATGGTTTTCATCCCATTCAAAGGCCACCCCCAATTCTGCCCCCCCACCCCCAGTTTCTCCCATAATTACTCTGGGGAATGCATTTGAAGCTGAATCTCTTTCTCTCCTTCATTCTTTGGCCCTTTGTGGCTGTTGGTTTGGGGATGTCTTAATGTTCCTATTTGAACTGAGATATCTCCCTTCATAAACTTCAGTCATGTCCATTTTTATTTCGTCTCTGAGGAAATCAAACAATGTGTCATGGAAGTGAAGTGCCCAGCACTTAACATGATCCCATGCTGATTGTCACAGGCTTCTAGGAATTGTCCTACTCTCTGCTTTTGGTCGCCTATTGTGGTTGACCATCTCCATACCAATCTAAATAAATGAAATCTAATTAAAAAGAAAAAGGACACAACTGCCTCCCAACTCCCCCATTTAAAAGCTGAATGAATAACATTGAATCATCTCCAGTAGGAAATTTATGAGGCTGAGAGTTAGGGTCCTGATCCTGAACTCTTTACTCATACACTAATCCTCACACATTTGATTTATCCTTTCAGCTTTGGTTCACACAATGAGTCATAAAAATAAGTGATGTAGGATTGGGCCCTTCAGAATCTTGCAATGATGCAGTTTTCCCCAGTGTTTTCTTTCATTAATGTGATTTTTAACTACTGGCTATTCAGGCAGAGAAAATATACTCAGAGCAGAGATTTTTTTTTTTAAAATCCTTTCTGCAGCACATAAAGAAGGTAGTAACTTGTCAGAGAAGGATTTGATCCAAAAAGCATATAGGTATGCACGCTAGATTTCTTCAGTAATAGATTTGTCTCTCCTCTGTGTCAGATTAGGACCATTGCCAAATAGGATCATCCTATTGTGTTACAGCATGGGTGCTCCCTATTATAGTGCTCTAAAGTATTTATTTAGGACAAGCTGCTTAAAAAAAAAAAAAAGAGAAAGAAGAAAGCAGAAAAAAGAAAAAGAGAAAGAAAAAGAGAAAAAAAGAGGAAAAAGAAAATGAAAAATAGGAAAATGAAAAAGAAAAGGAAAGAAAAAGAGAAAGAAAAAAAGAAAAAGAAAAAGAAAAAGAAAAAGAAAAAGAAAAAGAAAAAGAAAAAGAAAAAGAAAACCCAGATACTTTTTGCTAGTATTTCAAACTGTAACACAGATCACCACCAAAAAGGAAACAAAGGAAATTCTAGACTACAGTAAAACCTGATCTGTTTAGTATATGCCCTTAAAACTTAATGTGCACGGTTAGGATCCAGTTAAGTGCTCTGTCGCTAAAACTTGGATTGAAGCAGCCCTGCTGTAAAGTTTCTTTCCTGATGTCATTTTAAAGTGAGAAGAGGCAAGAAGAGAAACAAATTGACACGTACTGTGATAAATTCCTGTAATGGATTAGAAACAGTGCACTGCTGTCACTGAAGTCAGAAGAACAGAACCATTTGGGAAATGGTACAGAGATGCTGGCTCTGGTTATTTCTTCCAGTGGAGGAATAAGAATGCTGGAAACTTGCCTTGTGTGTGTGTGATCTGGACTCAAATCCCTCTGGAAATGCATTAAAAAAAGGGAGGTCTTGTTGCTAAAGGGTATTGTTTGGAAAAATATACAAAACAACAACCAGCAAAAGAAACTGCTTTTGTAGATGATGGGAAATATCAGGAATGGATAAAGTAATTCACACTAGGCTGAATTCTCATGTCTGCCTTCCTATCTGAGAGTGAATAAGAAGGAAAGTTAGGATTTCTTCTGTCCTGCCTCTTCAGGTACTCAGCTCAGGAGGTCCCACTAGGATTTTAAAAAGGCCAATTTTGCAGACCACTGGAGAGGCAGAAGATGGCTTGCTGACTGGTTGGAATCCCATTTATTTTGTTTTCTTCTTCTGTTTTGGGAGAGTACATTTTGGTATATTTAGGAGGTTACCCTCCAACATCTGGGAGCAATTTTCACACCAAATGATGGGAAGACAACCCTTGGTTACACTATTGATTCCTGCCCCACTGCTGAAAAAAGCACATCTCCATGTATGTGCCCCTCTTACTTCCCAACTGGGGACAACCACCAGAGAGGCTTCCCTTCTTTGAGGCCCCTTCTGCCGGGGTAGCTGTTCCTCAGGGCTGGAGGTCCACCACAGGAAGAAATCCAACTTCTCCCCTTCTCTGCCTCTGAGCAGCTCCTGTCCTACAGGAAAATGCATTTTTTTGATTCCTCCCTGTTCACCCTGACTTGAGAGGAGATTCTGGGTTCCACCACTGCTGATGTCCCATTGCTTCCTTATCACCCCCCCAGTGCATCTCAACCCCTCTGTGAGGGGGGTTAGAAAGACCTGATGCTTTTTTTGGGCATTAAAATGCAGACATTTTGCCCCAAACTAACAACATATTTCAAAATGTGAGGAAGAAACAGGAAGGAGGCAGAGAGGGCTTTTTCAGAGCCTGGACGGTTTTAATGGAGGTATAGAACTATACAAGTGTGAAATATTATTATTATTTGTGAACTAACTTGCACTCTCATTGCCTAAAATATCACTTTACTGGCACATGCAAAGTGATGCAATTCTTTGGCTTCTTTCCCTCCTATAAGTGCACTTTCAACCTATAAGTGCCCCCACATCTGGGGACCCATTTCCAGTGTGTGCATCTCAGACCAAATTGCACAATGCCAGTTCAGAGCTCTGCTCTGAACAGGAGCAGCATGCAAAACAGTCTTCCTGGTGAGGGATTTTTAGGGTGATTTATAATCAGGGAGAGTTGTAGAAAACACATGTGATGATGATGGGCAAGATGGAGCGCTAAGATATCATCAGTAGAAAAAGCAATACATGTTTTCATATATGTAACATGACCAATAACAAAAGCTCTGCTATAGAATTATCCTCTGAGCAATTTGTACCTCTGCAAACATGCACCACCAAATCTGGGGCAGAGAGAAGGGAAAAATCCTAAGGCCAGCAGCCAGCACAAAATGAAACTACTGAGACTCAGAATACCACAATATCAGAGCAAAAGCTATGGTGAGGGGTCCTATAGGACTGGGGAAAAGGGGAATAGCAGGGTAAAGCCACTCTGGGCTAACCTGGCTTCTGCATCACCTGAGTGCAAGTACTACCCACACTGTTGCTGACCCATGGGAAGCTGGGGCACTCAGACAAGCTGTGTGCTGCTCATGGGGATTTCCAGCTGGGAGCAGACATTCCAGCTGTAGAAGGGGGCATTGCAAAGCTTGTGGCACCAATCTCAGGCACAGACAGCCAAGGGGCTGAGCAGCAGTCCACTTCCACATATGAGCACATGTCCTGGCATCTGTAAGTTAGAAGGGGCCATCTGCTCCCTGTGGACCTGGGAATGGCTTGTCTTAGATTTGTTGTCTCCAGCAGCAGTGACTTAAGCACTTTTAGTGGAGGAACTGGTCTGGTGATCCCTACTTTCCCATTTTGGCAGCATAGAGGAGCTGTCATCGGGATTCATCTGACCTACTATTGTTCATCCCCTTTTCCTTCAAACTAGTAAAATTTCCTGCTGCTTTCCTGTGAGTTAAATACCAGGGATTTAGGATGAGCAGAGCAGCAAATCATCTGTTGGCTCTTGCTTCCCCTCTCTCCCTCTTCGTCTCTCTCTGCAAGCAGCACTTCCTCCAGCACTGATTTATGTTTGGTTCCACAGGAAGAGAAGCCGCTGGGGAGGTTTCAACCTTTGACACTACAGTCACCAGAGACCTGAAGCTGAGATCATGGCTTGCAAGAGCATCTGTGTGGATGCCCAGAGAAACCCAGCCTACGTCCCTGCCTTCACTCCCACCCCGGTTGTTGAGGGTTTTGGTGTTTTGGATGGTCATGATGGATGTGAAGTAAAGCCATGATTGTCACCAGGAGGCTCCCCTAGCCTGTTATGAGCAGAATCTGTGGTGTGGGTGAGTGCCCAAGGCACAGCTAAAATGTAATGGTGCCTACAGTGGTGTAAAGCTCTAAAAACAATCCCTTTACCTCTGGCTACAGTGGCTGAATGCAGAGCTTGGGAGCTCTGAGTTTCCTCCAGACTTTACTTCAACACAGATCATGCCAGGATATCTCTTATGCTGAGCTTCCTAACTGACCTGTGCTGTGTGAAAAATCCCTTCAGATCTCCAAACAGAAGGTGCTTAAGAATACCAGCTTGAATATCTTAATTGAATGTGGCCTCCTGATTAGAGCAGAGGGGGAGCTCAGACTGCAACCCCTGTTCTTAAGAGAAGCCCTGGGCATTTGGAAGGAGGTCATTGCTTTTATAATCAGTGGTGAATAATGATCTTGCCACTAAGCGAGCAGTTTTGATTTGTCCATCCAGGCAGATAACCACAGAGCTACATGTGTTGATCACACCCTTTTATTTTCATGAGGTGGTGCCGATGGCCAGCTGGCAGCCAGCTCACACTGCTGCCCGAGGTTTGGGTGGGGCAGGTACAAACCAGGGCTGGCCCGGCTGCAGGGCTTGATCTTCCCCCAGGTTTGCCTGGCTCCTACCCCGAGGCCATCACAGGTGACCTGCAAGGGGCTCTGCTGCCCAGGGGATGAGCAGCTTTCAGAAGTGAAGCAGCTGCTGCCGGCCCTGACTGCTCTACTGTGCTCTCCGGGAGCCCTGCCATTGCCTGCCTCTGGGGTCATCTTCCACCCTGCAGCACCAGCCCTGCCATTGCCTGCCTCTGGGGTCATCTTCCACCCTGGAGCACCAGCCCTGCCATTGCCTGCCTCTGGGGTCATCTTCCACCCTGCAGCACCAGCCCTGCCATTGCCTGCCTCTGGGGTCATCTTCCACCCTGCAGCACCACCCACCCTGGCATGTGCCCCCTGCCTTGGCTGTACTGCGTGGGGTTGCTGAGTAAACAGCTCAAACTGCCTTTTGTTCATCTTTTTAATGGCTCTCCCCTGCATGTCACACTGGGCAGCAACAGAATCCATCAGTTAGCTGAGCCATGAAGCTGAAAACCTTCAAGTTTCTGACTTGCTAGTTCCCAGCCAAGTATTTCAGCTGTCAGAGCTCTGTGCAGGGTATGTGGATACTTCTGTTTGTCTGCTCTGACAGGTGGTCTTGAAAACACAGGTTTCCTAGCTTTTATTCTGACTTTAAAAAAAAAAAAAAAGTCAGTCAACTTGACTCTCCTAGGGTCTGTTTTATTTCAATAGGGAAACAACTTACTAATTAGGGTAAGACTCTTTAAGAAAATATGTTTTCTATTCCACTGATAGTCAGTTACAAGCGATAACACTGTTAAATGTAGTGCCTAATAAATCCAGAAAAACTACCCAATAAATGTAAGTAATAACAATGATTAACAATAAATTAAATGCAGAGAACTAGGAATGTACCACATTATTTTTAACTAGTCCGGTCCATCGGGTTCTTATTATTCAGTTTGTCCTCCACACCTGGAGTTTATTAGAGTGTAATACAAACTAAACAGTCCCTCAGAGAGGCCATTGGAAGGGCTTAGTATAAAACAATATACAAGTTTAATAGCTGTAACTGACCTTTTTTCTTTAGCAAAAACGTATCTTGGTAACTTGATGCTTATGGAGATGTAATGCTTTTTTACATAATCCTAATGGGTAATTTTCTTTTTGGTTTAATGTTGATTATTTGTATTCACAAGACGGCAAGACCTATGACCAAGTCCATGATCTCCTATTCTTCCAGACATAGAATAGTTACCTGAGAGTATTTTTCTTTCTTCACCCATTTAAAGATCAAGCAACCAAAAGGGTTAATGCTGTAGGCTCTACAGATGATGAAAGTGTATGGTTAGAAATGACTAAACTTCACCAGAGTCTTGCCTGGCTAAAGGTTTTAAGCAGCTTAAAGTTCAGGGTTGTTCAGACTCAGGTGGCTTTTTTTTTTGGCACAGTGCAGAGATAAGGTTCACTTGCTGCAATATGAATCCAGACCTGACCTTTAAACACTTCTAAAGTTGGACTAGGGGCGTTGGCTGAAATCAGTGTATTTTATTAATACATATCCATGAGTAACAACCAAATATTCATAACGACAAATGTTGTTTGTAGCTGGAATTTTGAGTCAGTTTTCCTTTGGATTTTCATTTGAAGATGTGGAAATTTATAATTGCCTTTTTTTTTCTCTCTCTCTCTATTCCTCTTTCTCCCTCCCCCTTCACTTTTGAAACCACAAGCTATGGGCAATAGTAAATCCACAAGACAAAAGATTCTTTTCTAATTTATTTCCCTGAATTTCCATTGTTACACTTATGCCATCTATTGGACTACAGTGTTTTTCTCTCCTATTCCCTCTTTTTCTAATAAAACATACTTTAATGTCTCTGAGATTTTATAATGCTTTTAAAACTTAAAAATAGTGGTCAAAAGAGGCATTTTCCTCACACAAGGACCTGTAATATTTTGTGATCTCTGTTTTCAGTGTTGCACTACTTCTCCACACATACCAAACCCATACATTTTTTCAGACTAAAAATCTCTTTCTTTAGATGCCTTTACATGCTCCAAACCAGAACTGCTGACATTGACACTGCAAATTAGCCCATAAACCCACAAAAAACCAACTTAGAAACAATTAAGAGAGAATGTTAATTCAGAGCTGTTCAGAGGTGCAAATAAGTCAACTAACACATGGAATTTGAAACAGGGAACAGAAATATTTCTTTATAGTCTACATTATCTTCAGACCTACTCATCTTGCAGGATTGGCTTCAATTCTTTCTCACTCAAATAGTGTTGCCAAAAACCACATACAGCTTGCTCACTCTAAGCCTTCATTTTATAATCAAAACCACTTTTATTTTGATTCATTCCCCCTTCATTTTAAGGGATGAGAAACTACTCCTTGTTCCTGCAAATATCATCTTTGCTTCAAACACAGACTTCACTTGCTTGATAAAATAACCAGGCAAACACTACAAAAATAACTTATTTTGAAACAAATAAAGGATAAGTACAATTGCCAAAGATTTTTCAGGTGTGTTGGTTTGGCTTGCTTTTTATTTTCTAAGTATCTCTGGCAGGGAAAAAAAAACTCAGAAGGAGTAATATATCTGGATAATTTTGCAAAAGCAGCCAGGAAAAATGGAATTTGCTGTTGCTCCAAGAGGATTTATCTTAATGGCTTATAAAGCCATTGGCCAATGAAGTTGGAAGTGTGGCTCCACTTCTCTAAACATGATATGGTCCATATTCCTAAAAAGTTAGAGTTGAAAATTAAAAAGCACCACAGATCCCGTGGTGGAAAGACAAACGTAAGGTGCTGTCGCGTGGGTGATAAACACTCAGGCTATGTTGAGGAAGCAACTTCTAAGACAGGACTGTCCCTGGCCTCCCAAAAAGGTGTTGATTGCCAGCAGGTTTTCCTGGCCAGTCACTGGCTCAGGTTGGAAGGGACAACATGGGTCATCTGTTACAATATCCTGCTCAAGCAGGGTCATCCTAGAGCACAGGGCACAGGATTATGTCCAGATAGATCTTGAGTATCTCCAGTGAGGGAGACTCCGCAGCTCCTCTAGGCAATCTGTTCCAGAGCTCAGTCACCCTCACAGTAAAGAAAACGGGATGTGCTGCTCTGTTTCTGCCTTTCCACCACACCAGTGCTGGATTCACAGTGACTTTGAGGCCACAGGGGAGCAGGGCCTCCCCACAAGGCTTCTGATGCTCATTGTTTTTGTGGGGTAGGAGGAAACAAGTGGCTGCAGCTGCCTCTTGCCAAAATGATCCAACCCACCAGTGTCCTTGGGAGTGCAGCTTCAGCCACTGCGGGCCCGCTGACATTAATGAAAAATTCACCAAAACCAGGAGAAACTTGAAGGGTCCTTGTTGCTTTTCCTGTCACTTCTCTTACCAATGGGGAAAACATGCTGGGTTTGTAGTACATGGATCTGCTCTCATTTACACTGATGTACCTTTATTCAAAGAGGAAATCCTGGGTTACTCTGACTCAAGGTCTGCCCCTGGGAGCCGTCCCAAGTTGTTTTAACAAAGCTGTGTTCTCCACGCTATCATTTACATAACTGGATGTCTGTCCTGCTTGATCCATGCCCTCATCAATATGCTTAGTGCGAGTGTTATTTGATTTGATTTATTCTGCTTTCTTCCAAATCATAGATTGATTCCATATAAAAATTCCTGGGGAAATCAGGCAGTTTCTGTGGAGCACTTGATTTTCTCTACTGCAGCCCCCCTGAAAACTATAGTCTGAGAAAGAAAGGTACAGAGGCTGAAAATCAAAGCAGAAGGATTCTGCAGTAAGCTGAGACTCAAATAAAAATGCACAGACATAGGTAATGATGGCTTGGAGAGGAACAGTTCTTTTGCAATTGAATGTATCAAGCATCGAAACAAACAGTAGATTGTTTCTTGGGTTTCTTTTTTCTTTTTTTTTTTTACATATCTTTTGGGAGTCAAAGCCCTATACATAATTAAGGAAGTTTCTTTTTTAACCAGATGCATTGGGATGTGTGCTCTCTAAACCAAATAAATAACCATTACAATATGAGAACCGCGGGGTCATTTTATCCCCGCCCCCCCTCCCTCCCCTTTGAATTTTCTCTGTGGAAAATCAGATGCCATCCCTGCTGCCTCCTAGGAGCAGCACTGTGATCTTGCAGACTCCTGTATCATGGGACCCCCTGTGCTGGCAATCAGACAGCAGTGTAGACCATCTTTGGGAGGAACAAAGACTGCACAGAGGTGGGAGCGTGGGCTGGGAACGAGGAAGCCAGAGCATCCCTGGGTGCCCTCCTTCCCAGGCCTTGTATTGGCATGGAAATGATTTCTCCTTATTGATTCCTGACCTTGTTCATGTGCATGTCCCAGGAGGGTGTTTTTGCTCTGCTTGTGCTTATGTTTTTATTTGTGCAGGGCTTAGGTGTCTACTGGAGAAAAGTGATACGCAGGATGTCATTATGGTGTGACTGGATTGGCATCTAAAAGGCACATGCGTGATAGGATCTGCCTTGGAGGCAAAGTCCTGCCCAGATCAAGGACTGCTTGTGCCCCAAGTGCTCCTAGAAACTACTGGACCTCAGAAAGTATGTTAATGGTGCAAGCAGCAGGCTCTAATACAGATAAAGAGTAGCAAGACACTTGACAATAAGGAGGAAAACAAGTGTTGCTATGGCCCAAGTGAGCCTAGGAGTGAATCTTGGCATGCCTGTGAGAACACTGGTTACCTGGGAATTTCTCCAGCACAATCAGTAGGTTTGAGAAATTACTAAGACATTTTCAAGAAAGATGAGAAACCAGGACACAAATTATTGCTGATGCAAATGGATGAAAAACCTAAATGGGCTGCATGGGGAGTGCCCAGAGGCAGAGTACTTCTGAAAACCAAGATTGTTGCTCAGGTGTTTTGGTAAATCTTGCTGTCCTTCACATCTTGCAGGCTTGGATTTTCTCTGCGCAGGCAATGTTGACATGTACGTTTTTTGGTTGGTTTTTTTGGAGTTTTTTTGTGCTCGTTTTTTGGGTTTTTTCATGTATGTACATGTATTTACATGGAGAGCTCTTACCCCGTGTTTAAAGAAGAAAGATCCACAAAAGTTAGGATTCACCCGGGGGCGAAGACTCTGCTCCTGGACTTGACAGATGTCTGGCTGCAGTACAAATAGTCTGACTTCCAGTCTGAGCTTTTGGGAAAGAAAGCAGCCCTTGGGACTAAGCAGATAGAAGGGTTCCTTGCAGTGTCTCCCACGGGGTAAGGGGTGAGGGGATTGGACAGATGATTTCAGGGTTGGGTTCAGGCTGACTGACCTGTGCTCTTGACAGCTGGATTGGGTTGTTCCAGGGAGGCACTTCTGGAGGGATCCAGCATGCCCAGAAACCTGCAGAGCATGTGGATGTCCTGTCTTACCAGCTGGGGTGGCTGATGGACATGAAGGAGTAGCCCACAGGATGGAGAGAGGAAGGTCTGTCCTCCCTCCATGGCCTTGGAGGAAGGCCATGGATGGATTTTTCATGTCAGGAGTGACATGATGAAAAATCCAAGATGGATTTTTCATGTCAGGAGTGCTCCTTATTCACCAGGATGGATGTCTGTGTCCCACCATGCTGACCTAACATTTTCATCCTTATCTTGTGCTGCAAAAGCAGGACAGTCAGCAGCAATTAGACAAATCATGAAGAAGTCCCCAGTGTTCCACAGATGCAGAACCAGGAAAGACTGGTGGTGTCAGGGCTGCCAGACCATCCCCAGCCTGGTCCCTTGGGTAGCCACAGGCTGGTAGCCTCAGGTGTCTCAGTAAGACCCAGAGCCCATGGAGTTGTAACAGACTTAATGATGATGTTCTTCATCCTTTTTCTCCGAAGCACATTATTTCAGGGCTTGGGCCATTGCCTCTCTCTGGAAGCTGTGTCCAAGGCCAATGCCATGGGACTGGCATGATCTGCCAATAAATGCTTTGAATCCTTTCAATGCTGGAGCAATGGTGGGAGTGAAGGCTCATCCTTTCCAAGCCTTTTGCCATATTTTTTTCATCAATATGTCAGGGCGACCTCAGGGCTGGCCTAAGCCAACCTGCTCATTCCCACCAAGCCAGGAGACACTCAGATTTAATTTACCAACTTGGAGGCTTTCTGAGGCAGTGAGATATCTTCAGATGAAACACTATATTTCAAGATTATTATTGTTATAGTTAATGGAAAAGCAGTTTATATGAAACACTCTGTTCTCTCAGTGTCCCACACTTCTACAGGACATTCTGGATAACTGGTACCATAAAAGTGTGCTTTTGGCAGGATTCAGATAGCAGTAAAGTTAAGCACTTTAGATTACAACTAGGAGAGAGAAGGGGGAGAAAGGAAATTCCTTTGAAAATTATAATTTCAACATGATAAAGTTGGCTGAAGAAGTGCAGCAACAGATACAAATCAGCCTTGGTAAAAGGCTGTGACCATTCAATAAAACAGTGAAACATTGAAATGTGCAGAATGTGTTTTACTATGAATTAAAAGTGCAGAGAGTTCATCAGTGAGCAGCAGTTAGCTAATGAGAAAAGCAGATCCATGCATTTAGGAAATGTAAAGAAAACTTAAACCTTGTAAATTTTTATGCATTACCCCCTGCAGCAAAATATGAAAACCAGGTTAAAAGAAAACACAAAAAACCCCAAACTCCTTCCTCCCCCCCAAAAAAACCCCAACTGAAACCAAACCTACTGAGTATGTCCATAAAAAGAATTAGGTGACCTAGTCAAAAGAGAAGAAAAAAAAGACTTTAGGAAAAAAACCACTATTGACATATTGAGAACAGAAATACGGAGACATAGAAAAATACTAATTTTTAATTCTCCTGAACATCGTTTTTATTTCTCAGTTATAAAACAGATTTTTTTTTTTCCAGCTCCTTTTGGCAAGCCCAATCTGCTGGAAATACTGAATAATGGATATGTTCTATAGGTACATCCTCAGAAGGACACCTAGACATGACAAAGACAGTTTTATCAACTGTGTATTGAAGTCTACAGGCACATGATTGCCCTAGAGTCAACCAGAAATCCAGAGCAGTCTCTGGAAGAGAAAAACATCTAGGATGCTAGATTTTCATAGCTTGTTCATAATTTTAAAAAAAATCCCGTGGAAGGTACCATACTGGAAAATCCAATCTACAAATATGGCTCAGGATACACAAGAGAGTGCTTTTAAAACTAAGGCAACAGTTGGATAAACGGATTTAAAAGCACATGTGTTGTGTAGAGGCAATGCTAATACATTTCAACTTATGAATCTATTAGTCTGAGAGGTAATTTTGAACAATATGAAGCTCTTTCAAAACCTATCAAATACTTTCTTTTTTACAATTGTTTTCCTCCTAATCATTAGCACCATTGACACCCTTTATACATACAGGAGCAGTCTCTGCCTGGTGAACTTTTAGAGGACTGTAGCTGGCTTCAAGTACTCCCTCCTTTCTGCAGGCTAGATCCTCCCTGAGGCTGGATGCCCTCCAGTGTGCTTGGTAGAGCATGAAGCACCATCCAAGCTCTGGCTTGAGCGCTGCTGCCTGCAACGTCCTTAAACCTTTGACTGGTTGAAATCATCTGAAACATGCAAGGCCAAAAGAAGTGTCAGCACCTTGTCACCAAGATCTCCCAGATATTAAAGCACATTCATCTCTGAGGAGCAGTTGTCTTGGATCAGGTGGAGATTGGCATAAGGGAACTGCAGACTGGCTGCCTGGCTCCCTGTTCTCCTGTCCATGCAGGGTGCCTTCAAATAGTCACTGCTCTGTAAAGCCACCATGGAGGATTGCAGGATACCTCAGGTTGGAAACAGAGTCAGTACATCTCTAGTCCAACCTTCTGCTCAAAGAATATTCAGCAATGAGGTTGGAGAAGGTTGATCATGGCTTTATCCAATTGTGCTCCCAAAACTTAGGATGGAGACAGCTCTGTCTCTTGGGACATCCCACAGCTTGACTATCTTCATGGTAAAAAATTTCTTCTTTCAAATAATGTCAGTTGTCTCCTGTCATCCTGCAGTGCCTCTTGCTGCCATAAGGTCTCTGGATCTCTGATCATGTCTTACCAATATCAGCCTCTTAGCTACTGGAGGAGGTTAAACAATTCTGGAGGATGTAGATTGATTTCACACACATGTACATGACTGGGATAACTGAAAAACTAATGAAAACCTACTGAGAACCTCTGCAAATGCATTAAAGCAAACCTCCCCAAAAACTGCAGCAAGTTTTTCTTTCTGCTTCCCACACAGATCCTTTTGTGGTCAAGCTGGAGTGTCCACTGCCATGCAGCAGCCAGGACCCTACTGATCTACCCTGATCTACCCAGCTGAAAAGGACATTGGAGGCTCTGCAGGAGACCCTGCAGAGGTGTCTGGCTGGATCTGTCTAAGGTAACCACAGCTGCCAGCCCTTCCTGACTAACCTGCACTGCTGGGGAAGCCTGTCTGATCAGCTCACTGGGAAGGGGTTTGGTTTCCTGGTCATCTTTCAGGGACCCAGATTGCAGAAATCTCAACTTAAAAAACAGGGACCTATCCAGATAAAAATATCCTTAAATTTGAAGCAGGCATCTACAGTAATCCTATAGATGTCAAATCTGACCTAGAGGACATACACCCACCTCCCTTCCTACATAATATACAGTAGCAGTTAACTGTAATGAGTGGTAATATAACTCAAGTGCCAATGGGATTAGACATAGAGGGTCCAGCATAAAACACAATACTCAGGGTTTATTCTTTTTATTTTTTTCCCTTTAATTTTAATGTGGTAGGCTGGGGCATTTGTATTTAATCCCGTTGTTGCATATACATTGCGTTATTTTCAGTCTATAAAATTTATATTCCTCTTCAATTAGATTACAGCTCAACCAAAAAAGAGGGGATTCTGCTCTGTGAATGCCATTCCAGTTCTTACAGAGCACAGGCAATTGTCACCTCTTTCCTCCCCTCTCCCCTCGTCCCCCCCGTCCTGCTCCTTTCCTTAACTCAGCTGTGCTGCAGCACTTGATCAATTGCAACAGCACTAGAAAAAAAAAGTTAGTCATACATGATCAGCAAAATGGCCCAAATGATGTCATCCATCAAGATGGACATCGCAATTTGCCAACTATTTTCTCATAAATCAAATCACAGTCCCACAAGGAAGAAGAGCAGCTCATGAAGAGCCAACATGGCAGCAGTTATCGGCAGACTGAGAGAAATGCTCCCTCAAGTATACAGTAATTATTTTTACTCGATGGGAAATAAAGAGGGGAGAGATGGTAGTGCAGAACTGGAGAGTGTCTGCCTCACTTCATTACTATTCCCCAGGCAAGGGGCGCAACATATGCTTTTCATTGTGAAGCCAATAATTTTGAATCTTGGGACAGGTGAAAACTTAAATGACATTTGCAAACCTTGATTTATTTCCCTGCTTAACTCTGGAACATGCCTTAGATTTAGCTCTATAAGTTTCAATAGATTAGTGGCCAGTGTCACTGAATTTGCTGTGACCTTTAGCAAGTCTTTCCCTTTTTGGATCAGTTAATTAAATATTTTGGATACTAATAATGCCTTACTTAAACCATCCCAGTTTTCTTTTTGTGTACACATATGAAACAACAGGGGGATAGCATGAACACTTGAATTTTTTATTCAGATTGTCTCTTGCATTTTTTCCTCTCTCTTTCCCTCGCTTTCTCTGTTTTTCCCCTCCCATGTGCAATTTTACTTGCTGGAAATCTCATTAAAAGTTATTTATGAGCTGCTAGTGATCCCGTAAGAATTACACCTAATTCAGTCTGTAAAGCTTTTGAGTTACATTGCTTCCCAGGAATAGTCCCTACAGCAAGAAGGACCACCTTTCCCATTGTTTGACTTTCGTTATCATTAGTATAAATACTTCATGAGAGGTTCCTTACAAATGCAGAGCAGCTCATTGACAAGATTTAGGCACCAAGCGCCATTTGGTATGTTAAGATTTTGCTTCCTGATTCTTTGATTCATGCCATAAGGTGACATCATTTGTGCAAGACTCGCAGAACATGCCAAGAAAAGTCTGTTTCCTTGAAAACAGCCAAAGGTTAATAATATTATGGTCTAGAGTTGTATTTGCTAATCAAATTAAACCTGCTAGGGAAACTTCAGAGGGGTTAGGGATTCAAGGCAAACATTCTTTATCTCTCTAGAAGTGAAGAATTTGCTTCTTTCTTAGCCTCTAATTTTATTGTCAGGCTGCATTTTTAGTTTTTTTGAGTTTTCAGAGTGACAGTGAAAATGTACCTAATACGTTCAGACTACCCCATAAAGTATTAGATATCCTGATTTTTCTGTAAGACTTGGGACTTTGTGCTCTTCTGTTTTAGTTCAGTTTACCGTTTGGGGCAGTTGTCATAATAATAATATGACAATTAAAATAGGTTTCTTATTTTCCTGCAGTAGTCAAATAAGCTTAAGAAAACAGAGCAGTTAAATCATCTCTCAAAGGCTGTAGTTGGGAAATATGGATAGGGAAAATTAGTGAGAATTGGTATCATTTTTTTGCTAGGCCAGGCAGCCACCTCATTGTTCTGTGATATTGGAAAAGCAACAGGTAACAATCAGTGCAGAAGATCTTCCCCAGACACCAGTGTCTGACCAGACACATCAGAGTGTTTGGGCATCTGATTCACTTAATTGTGAATAAACATCTGCTCAGTTTTAGCATTTACAGCTCTCAAGCCAAATCGGGCCAGTTTATACTGCTAGAGAATGTAAGCACAGCAAGAGATGATCTCTGCTCCAACAGAGAAAGGAAGCAGGACTAAAAGGGGAGTGTGATCCTCTTCCTTCACTGGTGTGAAGTGCAGAGGCTATAAATATGCTCACCAAGGTGAGTGAAGTCTGCCAGAGGGCTGAGAACCGAACCTCAGCCTCAAATCCCAGCCTTGACCTGTAGCCACATAAAGCCTGTCCTTCCTCCTACCCCTGCTAATTGGTTTACCCAGCCCACCCAGTGAACATCAAAAACCCTTCCAGGTCAGCTCTCAACACAGGGAGAAATTTCAAGGGGGGAAAAATAGCTCACTTGGGATGAAGCAGGCTTTGTTTCATCAGCTGTCAGGAAGAACTCCTGCTTTTGTTTGAAGGAGGAGTGAAGACAGGAAGAAAGTGAGGTGAAATCCATGTTATTTTCTAACCAGTCAGGGAGAAGCAGGAGGTGGACAGAGACTGGGATGACCTGGTTCATCTGCCTTGCTTTTGAGGGTGGACCTTCACTGATCTCAGCTGTGCAGTCCTGGAGCTCCTCTCTAGCTCATCCTGACCCAGGCTGATGTCCAGGAAGCCACTGTGGATTGCAGAGAACAGTATGTAACATCTTACCAAAAAATAAAACACAGAAAACTCTTGCTTTCCTAAAAGCAGTAAAGGACACAAGGAGGGGTGAAGATAGAAAGTATAACCTACTTGGGGATTTGTAACCCAGAATGCAGAAAGAATTGAAACAATGTTATACCAAGATACTCTAGAGAATCACTGATAAAAGAAGAAAATATTATAAATGCCTTGTCCTTAATTAATTATATAGCTCACAAACAAAGACTACCTTTCCTCAGAGTTCTCAGTATCCCTCTCATGTAGTACAAAATCAGCACCAGGATTCGCAGTTCACTCATACTGGAATTCTACTTGGTGCCATTCCACTTGCAATTGGATTCCCAACTTTTCAAAATAACTCGTCTTAAAAAAATTAATGGTTATTTTCCTCCAGGCTAACAGGAGCTAACACAAACAGAATATTTTCCTTGTTCACTACAAATTGCATAAAAATCACATGCATTTGATTAAGCAAACAAGAAAAAACTGACTCTATCTTCTCAAAACCACTCAACATTACCCACAACAGATTCTCTGGTCTAGGTTTAAAGGCAGAAAAATATTGTTTGTTCCTATCAGGAGAGAGGCTGCTGATTACTGTTGGCTAATGACTGAGGCAGGACTCTGGGAATCCACCCTCCCAGGCTCCCCACGGCTCTTGCCTTTGACTTGTGATGGGAAGGCCATTTTGGCTCTGACTTTGCAAAACCTTAAGCAAGGCAGTGAGAAGAGACTCAGGTGGATTAGGCATGGATAATGCAAAGCTGAGGTGTCTGGGGCAGCCCCTGTGTCTCTCAATCAGGATTTATACAAGAGGACACACTCGATTGATGCTGGCACCCATGGTGGTCCACACTTTCCTTATTGCTAAGGCTTTATATTACATTTTTTTGTTAAAGGGAATTACTGTATTAGTAGTTGTACAAAGAACGCATAATTGAACCCAGCGAGAGAGAGAGAGAGAGAGAGGGAGAGGAGAGAGAGAGCTCCTGCTGCAAAATGCCAGTTTAGAGGATCCCACCTACCTCAGAAGCCACTGTTCCAGCTGGGTCTGATGGCTCCCAGAAGTCAGGCAGAAGCCCAAAACGCTCAAATTACGGCCAGATACAATTACCAGCTGGAAAAAGAGAACATGCTAAGAATATATAGGTGTGTGGAAGCTACTAAAACAGGGGGGAAAGAATAAAAAAAGGAAAAAGTTCTCTTTCTGAAAAGAAAAACCCCAACAGAGCAGGTAAGAGGTTTTCTTTTGAAAAGCTCCAACTTGTTCTCTGTGATACAAACATCTCTCCCAACTTCCTGAGAGCACTGTATGTAGCCTGGAGCAGACTTGCTGGTTCTGGTCCAGTCAAGCTCCTAATAAGTCAGGCTGAAATCTGCTTAAAATTTTCCTTTTCTCATTTGCTACGACTCCACAAGAGTCTGCTCTCCACAAACTAGGATCTTAATCCCAGTCTGTCCTGTATACCCCCAGCATACTCTGCTCAAATTGATGTGAATATTGGGGCAGGCAGGGAGAGAAGAGAATTTCCTTCAGTACCTGTAACCCTTCTCCTTTTAGCCAAGAGAAATAAAAATGGTAATCCCTTACACTTCATTTAGAAAATGGGTTTCCACAGCTATGGAAAGCTGAAGTTGCTATTGTCATTGCTTTTCATTTGATTTCCACTAGGTCTGCAGGCCCTCCCTGCCAACATGACACCCTAAAACGAATGTATAATGTGGTTATGATCAGACTAGTCATGGATTAGAACTTCTTCACAGTGAAATTATTTCTTTGCATTTATCTTTCCAATGTCTATTTGCCAATTTTTTATTCAGTGCCATGTTCTGTGGCAACAATTCTTAGTTTTCTGCCTATTATCACTCCTAGACTTCTTTTATCTCTCTTGGCTTCATCTTTCCATTAAATATTACTAGCACTGGAATATTTTTTCTCTCAGATCTTGCATTTCTTCTACTTGAATCTAATTTTGTTGTGGTTTTAATATTTGGCTTGACAGAGAGACAATTTCCTCTGTTCACAGGCTGAAATTGGTTTTGTTTTATTGATAACTCTGTTCATTTCTGCTATCAAATAACCATTACACATTTTCATTTGGTACAACTGCTCAGCCACTTTGCATTGCCAATAACTAACAGTGAAAATATACTGGTAAAAAAGTGGAAAAATACTGCTGGAAAAGACCTTTTTCTCAGGCAATTAAAAAATTATAAGCTTCACATTAATTAAAATGAGGTAAAGTGGAAGCTCAAATACATAATTTTTGAATGTTAGTTTGGCATTTAAAAACCTGAGATTTTAGTATAAGTAGTTCCAACCTCAAACCATATTTTGGTCAAAAACTTGAAGTTTTCACAGGGCAAAAGAAAGAACTTTGAGTTATAAAGAGTTTTCTGTGCACAAGGGTACACCTATACATACACACATATATTTATTTAGTGAATAGTTTTTTGAGCATCTGTTCTAGTGTGGCAGAGCCAATTGCATTTCATTTCTGCCTGGGAGGAGACAATCTGCACTCTGTATGTTTTTCCAGTGGCTGTGCCAGTTAACGTGCAGGATTACTCTGCCTTTCTCCTACCTCTGTTTGGTTTTTATCAAGCTGAACAACAATTGTGTTCAGCTGCTCTTTTGCATGTAAAATAACCTTTGCACGGATGGCTGCAGGTCAGGCTTTTCCTTTTGCTGTGATTTTAATGTGACATGGTAAGTGTGCATCTCATCACCCCAGTGTTTTCTGCTCTCTGGAGCACTTCCATTCACCCAGGGCAGAGGAGAGGAGCCTTGCTGCCATTTTAGGATGTCACTGATGTCTTCCTCTGTGACCAGGCTCTGGTTTTGGAAGCTGGGCTAGGATAAACCCTGCTGGACCAGCTGTAGCCATTCTCAGATGAAGATGGGTGCTCCTGTTGAGGCAGTAGAAGTTCAGAGGTTGGGAAGCAGCAGCTGTAAACATCACTCCAGCCTGGAGGCTGTGAGTTTACTCCAGTCTCACGAGCACTGGCAAGGAAGTCACAGATGTAGACATTTCACTGTACACAGCGATTTGCATTTTTAGGAGAATATGGGATATGTCTGGGACATCAGTAAGAATGCAGGATGCTTATAGAGATATTCTTGAAATGGAGACCTAGCTGTGTAGCAATGACCTGGGAATTGGAAATTCATGCATATCATGGACTTCTGCCATGTGTGTAACTGTGAAAACACAGGCTGGAAGGTCTCCTTCACAGCCATGTGCACCCGAAGGACTGCACAAGGGGACTGCTCACGTTCCCTCCTGTGCATTGTAGGGCTTGCCAGAGTGAAGTGGCTCCTGAGCATGAGCACAGCTGGATCACACCAGCTGCAGAGCAAGGCAGATGAATCTCACTGTCTGTCTTCTCTTTCTTCACGTTTTTGCTCTGCTCCTCCTCCTTCTGCCCCGGGGAAAAGCTCAGTCCCCTGGGGCAGCAGCAAGCTGCTCTCTCACATGGCTCTCACTCTGGGTCCTCGGGGCACCTGGGGCTCTCTAGGCACTGTTATAAAATCCATGAAAAAGCAGATGCTTCTGGTTAGTCTAAAATTTATCCCAAAGAGACAAACAAAAACCTGTGCAATGTAGCAAAGAAAAATGGGCATTTTTAGGTGGGAAACCATTTGTTAATTTCTTCTGTGCCCACAGCATCTCTGGTGATGACTGAGGGAAACTTTGCCATTGTCACCTCTGCTTATTTTGGAGGATCACTGAAGCAGGAATCCAGGCCCAAGGTTGGAGCATATTGTGTGCCAGGGCTCTGCCTGCTCCACAGCAGGGGAGTAGCCAACAGTGAAGCAGGAGAACTCAAGTATGGGAAGAAAAGCAAAGTTCTGTGGAAAATGTGTATGGCAGTGGAAACCTCTCAATTCCTTTATTTGCATGACTAATCAGGTGGGCTTTCTGCTGGCTCCCCGCACAGCTAAGTTTATACTATTTATTTTTCACATCACTGCATTTAAATTCAAGTGTGGGAGAGGGGAGTATGGGCACTTTCATTTGTTCAGCATATTTATAAAAGGCCCAGAAATGAACATGTGGCATCAGATGAACACCTGGCAATCAAAGCAGGGAAAGCCAGCTGTTGCCTTTGTAATTGGAATTACAAATTCACACCATCCGTCCTCTCTCTACTGTACCCACACCAGCCATGAAAGCAGAGGAGTTAGCTCTGGGTGCGTATGCTTGAGAAGCAGCAGCCAAAGACAATGTTTGGGCTATCTGCTAAAAAAAGAAACTCTCCTTGCCTTTTCCCTGTAAGAAGCAATAGTTTTTAAGCCAGCTGTGCCTGCAACTCCCATTTGCTACAGAATTCTCTCTGTGTCTTTACTGCAGGGCATGCAACTTTCAACAACTTTGCAGTTTGGAAGTTGAACCCACTTCATTCCTGACTTCCCTCCAGCTGATCCACACAGTACCCTTCGTGCTGGAGTTCATAGGTCTCTCCTCTCCTCTGGCTGGTTTAGCTGCTGAGTTATTGAAGACCATGGGTAATGAAAGACGCCTGTGTTACCCTCCCTTGCAACAGCCTGTACTTCAAGGCTTTGGTCAGGAATCCTATACGTTAAAAAAATAGGGCAGCAAAGAACCAAAGGCATCTTGAATGTACACACTGTAACTAAAGGAAAAGAAAGAGTCAGAGCCACCACTTGAGAACATGTGAGTCAATAAAGTTTTATAAAAGAAGCCCATAAAGCTGCCATGGAAACTTAACCATTGCATGCATCTAGGGTGAGAGAAATTCATTGGTGCTGGAGTAGGACCCTGAGTAGCGTTCCTCTTATCTGCCATGCTGGGATCCTCTATTAAAAACATATGGAGGAGGCTAAAGTTCGTTACGAGTGACTGCAGTGAAAATAAAAATTTAAAAAATGCTCACATGCTCACACACACACATACCCAAAGAGATGGGAAGAAATTAAGATGGATTTGCAGAGGAGGTTGTGCTCACAGTAAAACACACCTCCAGTGGTGCAGGGCAGAGGGGACTGGCTTCTCTGGTGGCAGCTGATAGACACGAGCACTTGAGCAGTTCACAGCCTCTCTGTTGTCCCCGTCAGAAGATTTGTAGGTGGCTCTCCGCCAGCCACCAGGCTGATGGGTCAGGGGTCGTGACCTGTTGATTTACCAAAGTATCATCAACTCACACAAATTATCGGCGTCAGAGAGCCCTGACAACTTCAATATGATGAGCGATGAGAGCAATTGTTTGTGGCATGTGAAAGCAGCGGGAGAGAGCCGCCCTGCGCCCGGCGGGAGCGCGGCTGCGGGGCGGGGGCAGCCCCGGCCCCTCGCCCACCCAGAGCACGGCCGCCCCTGGCTGGGGCCAAACCAAACCCCCTGCCCCCACGGGGAAAAACATCTTCTCACACAGAGGCAGAGAGAAGCAAGAGGGATTAGAAGCTGTTTCAAGGGATGGATTGGTTATTTCTTTTTTTTCACTGCTGCTGCACGCAGTGCAAAGAGATGTTGAGGGATGGGGGCTTTAAATCCGATGGGAAGTGCTAGGGGATTCAGATCTAGGAAAACCCTGGAGCTGGTGCTGTCTGTGAGGTTTAATCAAATGGCTGTACCAGCTTCTTCGAGTTATCTTTGGAGGCCGTTGTCAAAATCCTTTTTTTTTTTCCTCCTTTTTTCCCAGCTCCATTCACGTAGGAAAAATTTTGCCTGGGGTAGGATGGGAAAATTATAGCTGCTGGGCATTTTGCCTTGATCCTTCAAGTCCTCTTAATCGACTGTGCTATTCAGATGGGGGCAGAGGATAGCAGAGGTAGTTGAAAGGAGGCAGGGAGTGCCGAGGGGTTAGGACAGGGTGGCGAGTGTCTGTGTGTGTGTGTGTGTGTGTGTGTGTGTGTGTGTGTGTGTGCTTCTGCATGCTTGTGCAAGGAGGAGGAAGAAAGCCCACAGTCCAGGATGAGGATTGGGCTCTGAAAAAATTGTTGGGTTTTTTTTTTTTTTTTTAGAGCTATGGTATTTTTGCAGAAAATTCTTTTCCAGGGACCATACCATGGATGTGCAGGTACCAGAGAGCCTCTGCCAGGCACATGGTGGCCCAAGACTGGCTCCCATCCCAGCATCTCCTCCTGCTCTGCCTGGTCCGTGCAGGTGGCTTCACCTCACATTTAACAGAAACAAGCAAGCTAGAGCTATTACAACTTCCCCCTGTGTTTTATTCACAGTGGGCATGTTGCACTCAGCCCACTTCTGTGTTTGTTTAAATCCATTTGTTTACTTTGTGAGAGGAGATAAAGTAAGTATAATGATCTATTAAGCTATCAATTTTTAATTTTCTATGAAAAAGCTGCTGCACAAAATAGATTTTTTGGAGCCACCAGAATAGTCAAGAGCATATGAGCTGGCAGAGATTGAAAAGTCAAGATTTTTTCATTCATCTTTACCATAATGACCATTTAAATATTTATTGTATATATATAAAAAGGCAGAGGAAGACAATACTTACAAATATATATGCTTAACCTTGGGTTTAAACCAAACAAAATAGTATTTAAAGAAATACTGAATAAATTATTTATTACCCAGGTCAATGGTTGAAGAAACACAGTTTATATAAAAATATTACAATTCTGGCCATTCTAAGTATTGGCTTTAGAAAAAATCCAAACCTCTTAATGCAATTTTAATAAACCGAAAAAAAGTCACGCTCTTGTTTCAAGCTGAATAGTTTGCTGTTTCTGAATAATAATCATTCAAGACCTAAATCTAACCACAAGAGTTTAGTGCACAGATGCAATGTACTTGCTGGAAAACCCTTAAGAAATAGCTGTTTGATTCAGGATCTGAGTCAGTAAAACAAGATGTGATGGTTTAGTGGGATTGATGTCAAATAATAGAAAATGAGGACAACTAATAGAGAAAGAAGACGTTTGAGGAGGATTAATTAATAAATTAATAGCTGTGTGCATGGATGGAGTGCAAACAAGTCAACAACAGTTCATTATTCCCTTAAACAAATACGATGCACAGATCCTTCCAAAAGGAAGTTGAACTATTTGTGCTTGAGTAAAGATCATGTGTGAGTGGATGAATGGATGAATGGATGGATGGATAGGTCAAGAGATAATTTATATATGAGGTGCACACAGACAAACACACGTGCCCACACACATGCACATGCATTTAAATAAAGTGTATTTTTCAAGTGTATATTTTATTGCACTCCAAGGCTCAGACAGGAATGTTCTAGCATTTAATCATATTTTTGCCTTGCATGAATTTTGGTGGGTGACAGATTAGGTTATACTACATCAGGAATAGATAAAGAGCACCCCTTTTCCAAATTGCATTTTTCTTGCTAGAGATAGTCATGACTTTTTCTATTAGAAAAAAACCACAAAACAAGCCTTTCGTCACAAAATGCTGATTTCTTGGCGTCAAGGCTTTCTATGGAAAATGTTTATGGTTTTGCATTTTTAATTAAATAGGTTTTTTTAATTGTTGGAACATAAGTTTCAAAACAAAAAAATTCCAGATTTTCAGTTCAAAACAAGATTGTTTGAAATGTACGTTAATTAGCATACAAAAATAACAATCCCAGTACTAAAATGAAATGTCTCAGAATGATCAAAACACAAACAGGTTTCTACAGCCCTGAAGTGATATAATTTTTTTGCTTTGCAGAAGTTTTCAGGCTTTTCATTGTTTGTCAAAATGAGCAAAAAATATATTTTTTTTTAAATACACAAGAGATTAGGAGAACATTATTTTGCCCAATTTGAGAGTACTGCTCAGGCTAAGCAGGAATATCAGAGGCTGGACAGAATAAATGAATAAATACATTAAAAATAATAGATCAAAGCAATCTGGTTTTGAGCAAGAAAGCACTTCCAATTTAAGGGTCAGCATTTTTGACAGAGATAAACAAATATTCACGTGTGTATTAAAATAAAACCAGTGGGATATATAGATCTATACACATATGCACATCCACCCTCTCTAATCACCTTACTTGATTTTTGCAGTTGGCTTTTTCTTTTTCACGGTGATGTGCTGCACAAAATCCATGTAGAAACTTCATAGCTAAAACAATCACCACAAAAACCTGGGTTAATGATTAACTCCGAATGAAGAGTTATAAGCACTCATCAAGGTAATACATGATACAACTTAGCCATTTCCTTTCTCTTTTCAGCTTTTCAAAAGGGGCAAGGGAGCATGAAGAATAAAGCCAGGCATCCTTATTTGGTTGAAATAATAGCCAGTATACCAGAACTTCAGACAAATCCTTCTTGCTTTCTTTCAGCGGCCTCAACCATTTTGATCTCATTTCATCATTGAATGGACCCCTTAACAGAGAGTGACCCCATATTTTAGGACTGAAAACATACACCTTGTTAGTGTGAGTTTATTTTTTTGTTGTTTGAAAAGTGGGCAAATGTAGTCAAAGCTCTCACAAAACATCACAAGAGGCTCTTTCTTCTTTCATGGCACACTGAACATGTAAAGTAATCATTGTTTACAATACAGAGGCAGATAGCAAAGACGTGTTTGTTGTCTCACGCTGTATCTTATTATGCATTAGATTTTGATTTCAGTTGCTTTGCCTTTCCGTGTTATTTTAATTTTGAATGATGATGACTGAAGGGGAAAAAAAAAAAAAGGAACAGAAAAGACAGGATGTGTCAGCAAGACCCATGGTCCCCTCATTGGGAGCACGTGTAGGCGGGACCTGGAGCGTGGTGCTCGGCACTGGGCACCTCATTACCACAGGCAAATTGGAGGAGCCAGGGATGGCTGAGAGCACCATGAGGAGAAAGATTAAAAGAGTGAAATATGTATAGACAGGGCAAGTGACGGGGCAGCCCCGCTCCCCACGCACCGCAGGGAGGGGAATCCTTTCCAGGAAGGCTGAGGGACTCGGCTGTGGAGAAATGGGGTGATACAGAGCACAAGGGAGACACAAGTGAAACCTCAGGAGCTTCTGGGTTTGGCTGTGAAAGAACAGTGAGCTTCCTCAAAGAATCTGCAGAAAGTCCTTCCTCGGGGATGTTTCAGTGGAGCTGAGCTGAGTGTGACAAAATTCCCAGAGGGAGAAATCCTGGCGACGCCCTGGGTGCATCAGCAAGTCACTCACACTCCCTCCTTTTGTTCCTCTCTCCCACTTAGTTGGCTTTTTGCTTGTTTACTCAGAGTGTTCACATAATTTGAAGCTTCTTAATACTAAAATTCAAATGCCTTTTATGTGCTCTGAAGGACATTTACACACAGCCAGGGAACGCTCATTCCACAAAAGCCTTATCAATTCTTCTCTCAAATGTGCAGAAGTTCAGCATGGGGTGATGAGAGCAGCAGTAACTGACTTTTTGCCTTTTTATCTTCCCCAGAAGATCTAGCTCAAGCAGGGATGGAGTTTCTAAGAGGGTTCCCATGCTTGACTCCAACACTGACTTTTGTTTTACCAGTAGACAAGAGTTCCATGCGTTCTCCTGAAACTGCACCCCTAAAAGTGCTGCCAAGGATGCTGCCAGGTACAGGCAGCACTGACCAGGAGGTGTTTAAATACTGCAGTTGTGTGAGTAAATTTAGGATATGTACTGAGACTGAAACTGTCTTATGCAGGGCAGAAGAAAGCTAACAATGGAAGCTTTGGTGTAAAAAATTGCCTGAAAGGACTTTGAATGTTACTGATATTTTTTTTTTCTTTAAAAAAATTCAAAATTTTCAACCCTCTCTAGTGAGCATATTAGATGAAGAGGATTAGCTTAAGAAATATGACTCAATGCAAAACTTGTAAATATTGAACAAAAACTGTCAATTAACCAGGAATGAAAAGGTAAAATATAGTTACAAAGGAAAAAACAGTTAAAATTTAATTGAAATTACCCCCAAATTAAGGACATTCACTGATGTAAAACCCAAATATTTGGAGATAGGGGAAAGGAGAGATCAGACATCTGCATACAGATGTTGATAAACAGATGGAAAAATAAATGAGAGCTGTGTGTGAGTGATCCAGGAGCCTTGCTTCCAAAAACAACAAAGGAAAGACTCGTACAGATGTCAGCAGACTGTGGATCAGGCCCCAAGCCTTAAGTGGACAATCCAGAATATTACAAATCACTCTTGGGATCAAGCTGCATCGATGTCATCTAATTACAGATAAAACTACAGAGTATTTAACATCTCGTTAATTTAAATACCTGGGGCCATATCATGGCATCAATTTTTAAGTAGATGTCCCCATTGATATCAAAGACGAGTTCACACAATGCAGCCCACGCAGCTGAACCTTGAGGGACAAAGCAGACAAAGGGAGGCGGAGAGGGAGATGCAACAAAATATTCCCCTTTCTTCCACTCCCTTTTTCAGCCTCTTTCCTTTCTCTATCATTGGCTCAGTTGCCTGTACATTCTGTTAGCTGGTCCCTGAGTGTGACTTCTCTAGATGTCATTCCATAGGGATGATGCTGAGCCATGTTCACGAGATGAGGATCCTCAAGTTCAGTTTTAAGCTCCCTTGCCAAAATGACGTATTGAGTAGTGGGAGGGTTAACACATTTCTCTTTCAAGCTGTCAGAGGTTGTCAGAAAGATTACAGATTTTTAACATTTGTTCTGTTTTGTTTGGTTTTGTTTCTGATCCTGACTAGAAAAATGAGAGAAAACGCAGATACTGACATTAGATATGTCAGAGAATACTTCAGAATTTTCCTGACAAAATTGGGTTCCTTAAAAAAACATTTTTTTAAATTAGGTTTTTAATATTTCTAATCTTTTATTTTTAATTTTTTTCCCCAAAAACCTCTCTCAAGTGAAATGAAACAGAAATAATGCCACTTTTATTTCTTGAGAGTCAGAACATTTCAAACACTGTTTTTATTTTTGCCATTTTTCTTCTGTTTTCTTTTTTTCCTTACTATCAGCTAGTACAGATTTATACTATCATTGCTATGGTACTGATTACAGTCTCCCTATTGTCTCCTATTTTTCTTTGAATTTTTTTTCTGGTTTTTTTGTTTGTTTGGGAGGGTTTTTTTTGTTTTTTGTTTTTTTCTGGCAGAGAAAACTCTTTTAAAAGTTAAAAAAGTGTTAAGAGGAATAAAACAGAATGACTGAATGGTTGAGGCTGGAAGGGACATCTCCAGGTTATCTGTCCAACTCTGAAACAAAAGATGACACAAAAGGGCTTTTGGACAGCATTTTTCTTCCAAATTAAGCTCTAAGGAATAAGAACAGAGCCAAGACACTTTGGAGGATGAAATTATTTTTTATGTTTTTTGTCCAGCTACTCCTGGTAACTTTGTGATAACAACAGGACAGGTGTGCAAGTCTCATAAACCTGTTATCTTTGGCTTCAGTGAACCTGTTCACCCCTGCACCAGTGGAAGGCCTGTTCTTATTTAGTGTAACAGCAATACTCCCTACTGTGCCTGAGCCTATGTTTCAAAACAGGTTGAGGTGTTTGCCCTTTAGTTTGCCCTTAAAAAATGCACATGAACACACATCAGATTGTGGCCATGAGTTTTCCTGCTGTGTCCAGTGACTGTTCACAGATATAAAATTAAACCCAGGTTGAAGTACCTTGTTAATCAAACCTTAAAATCAATATAACCACATGGACTTGATACAGCTTCCACTTTAGCTGGAACCAGACACTAAAATGTGCTCAGATAGTTATAAAAGAAGGAATTTGGTCTTTATCAAGAAATAGAAACCCCTTTTTTGTTATTTAGTTCTGCACTTTAGAAGAAAATACAGAAAGCTCTGTGAGGTGTACCACATCCTAATCTTGAAGAATCTTTGCCTAAGACCTTGAAGAGGTTAAGATACCTTATGCTGAAACACCCTTTCTCTCCAAATGGGAATTTATTCCAGGGCCTTCATTAAAGCTGAAGGATTCAGCTCTTATCAGGTAATAATACAGGTGTCACTAACAAAGTAGTTAACGGAATAGATGGTGGCAGAAAGGCCACACTGCAAGAATACGACATTTCCTTTGACTCTCTAGACTCCTGCTTTGCAAGTAAAATTTCCACAGTAACTCAGATGCCACATTCTTTTTCTTTTTTGATATTAAGAATATTTCACTACTACTATGATAAAACTCACTGCCTCTATTGGGCAGTTACCAGGAATAAGTTTTCTCTGGCTATCTTAGGAGAGCCTCATGTTCCCTAACTTCTGTGTTTCATCAATTTTGGGCTTGTACTTTCTGCAAGGACCAAAATGCTGAATCTGAATCAAAGCTCTCCAAAGGGTAACCAGAACTCGTGGGCTGCAAGGAGGTGTCAAGTGACTTTGTCACCCCAGACTGAATTTTTTTTTACTTTCTCAAATGTTTCTGAAGCTGTTTTGGAAACTTTAATCACGACAATATTTTTTACTTTCTTTACATCTTCATTAATTTTGAACTAAAGAACAAAATGCATTGGTGTAAAGATTCAAAACCAATTAGTGATTTGGGTCCTTTTAGTTTAGGGCATGAAGATATTCATTCAGCATATGTTGAAAGTGTTCAGGCTTTGCAGAAATCTTGCACCTTTCAGAAGTCACTAGGGATGCTTCCAAATATGTTAGGAATGTGAAAAATAAATGCATTATGCCATTAAATGTCAAGGAGAAAATAACCAATGGCAGAAACTTAAATGTATACTGTTTTCCAGGACAAAAATACTTGCATCTGAAGTTAAATTCTTGGTTAAAAATCTCATTCTATTTTTAGATCCAATTTTTAATTTTGATCCTAAAAGATTCCACTCTCTTGTTTTTCCCCTTTTCATAATTCTCTGAGGTTGTAAGAACAGAGTCACAAATATTTTGCAATGTGAAATCCATGGTTTAAAAATAGCAACAGGGCCAGTGTGCACAAGAGAGAATCAGAAAGTTGCACAAATCCGACCCAGTCTTTGGAAGCTGACAGAGCCTTTCCATTGACTTCATCACATTTGGAGCAGGACCTAACGTAGGAGGTTTTTACTTTTATTGGACATTTAGGGCTTATTTTGGAACATGTCAGTAAGTGGTAGGATGGAATTAATTTGAACAGAAAGAAAACTCAAGACAACCCCATAGAAAAACTGAAGCATTTAAAGAAATGGGCAGAAGGGTGAGGCCAAGATTACAGCAAGGACAGAGACCACAAGAAGAGGCTGCTGAAGTAAATACTTGAACAATTGAGAAAAAACTCTTAAGTGATGACACAGAAAAGGAAAAAAGTGCAGAGAGAACATTAAGTGAAAAACTCAGGAAATGGAACAAAGGAAGAAAGGCAGAGATTCAAAGGTCACCTAGGAAAGTTTTTGAGTTGTCTGTATACAAATGCAACAAGCGTAACAAAGGAACCAGGGAAACAGAGACCAAGAGACAACTCAGATGGGATTCGATTGATCACTCCTTCCATGAACCTTTCTAGGTATTTATTGAATGACATTTAGGTGCACAAGCAGCTGCAGACACAAAATAGTATCAAGTGTTCCAGAATTACATTCAGGTTTGCATCATCTGCTGGGTGTCCCTCTGCCACTGCCTGTGGTGACAAAGGAGTGGAAAAGGATGGTTGAATATCTGAAACTGGGAAAACCTACAGGACACAGGGCTATGTGCTAAGGAGCAACCTCTGCTCCAGTGACCTCCCTGTGGGACCTCCAGCACCCCAGGTAGCCCAGCACTGTCAGTGGAAACACTCTTCTTCCTATCCACTTTCCCCTAAAATAACTATTTTCGTAGTAGACATACTCCCAGGCTCCCTGCTCTGTTCTGAGTGGAGAAATCAAAGTCCAGCCATCAGGAACTCTCCTTCAAAGTCTTCACTACTTCTTCCTGCCTAGATGTATTAACTATGAAAATGAGGTAATTAGTCACAGCTTGGTTGGACACAGCCGTAGAGGATTGCAGGGGGCCCTGTGGCTCCTGTATATGAAGAAAGGTAGTTACTCCTTGGGACTGTGGTACAGGAAGTTTGCAACCCTTTGAGGAGGGTTATCTCTCAAATCTGCTTAATTGAGACACTGGCAAATGAAAAGCCTGGAAAGATGGGCAATGGTGCACCATAGAGTGTGCCCTCTGCCAACAGCAGTCATGTAGCTTGTAGACAAAAATAGGGTTGCAATCAAAGGGAAAGATTGTGGCTTAATCTTCTTGCAGTGTAACCATGAGCACCTGTGCAGTAATTTCTACTCCTCAATATGTGTTGACAACTGTATTTGAATTTGAATGTTCTCTGACTTCCCTCTTCCAAAGGGAAATGTTTATTTCAGGGATACTTCTGAAAAGGGTAATTCTGCATGTGGTATGTGTGTCAGCTCTCTGTATTTCAAGAAAAGCTCATGGTACCACATTAGTTAAGCATGGCATTCCCAAAAAATAACAGTCATTTCTTAGTTGCACTGTTTTTACAAACAATGGAGATGTGAGGTCTTATGGGCTCAGTTTTCTGCTCTGACTCCCTGTTTTACCACCATGAGAGGGGCAGCAATGGGAGCTGCTGCTGCAACTGTTGGAACATCACACCAGCCTTGCTTCCAGGCATGGCACTGTCAGATTCCAGGGCTCTATGGAAAGGACACTTTCTCATGTGGCTCTTCAGTCCATGCTGTGATGAGCTCACCCAACTATAGCGAGATCCCAGGGCTGTGTGCCATATGTGATGGAGAACTACCCAAAGTGCTCAGCTTTCCAGAGTGTATTGCAGATATCAATCTCCCCAGGACACCCAGCCTTCCTGGAAATTCAGCCTACACTTTTGCATCTGTATTAACCTTTGTGTCTAATTTAACCTTTGTGTCTAATTCTCAGGATACCAAAACAAAATCCCTAGTTCCTGAGGCACTGGGAGCTCTTAGCACTGTTGATTTGAATTCCAGATGCCTTCACCCTGTCTTGAAAGCAACAAACTTCCTACTGAAGGAAATCTTTCACCTTTTACCAAGCTTTCCTGGCTTTTTAAATCTAAGAAACAGAAGCATGTTACTTAAAGGAATCAGTTTGCATCTAATAACTGCACCTCCCTCTCTTGGCTGGAGATAATATACTTACATTAATGTTTTCCTCCTTTGTTTCCTAAAGATTTGGTTCACACATTCCCTAACTCAGTGATTGTAAGTAATTTTGGAGTAAAATTTCTGCTGACCTACACACTGCTTGTTCTGAGTATAACAGTCACCTCTAGTTTAAAAAAGACTCCTCCACATCTACTGCCTTTAATCCTGATTATCTGTGGTTCACAAAAAGTAATTGGGTCCAAGCAACTGGCTATTTTTGTTCTACCTTTTTGGGCTTGAACATCTAAGAGGTTTTTTTTAAACACCATATTTTTAAAATTTCCCAGAGTATCTGGAACTTGGGATAGATGTTTTAAATGCATGTAGAATGTACAACTATAGAATTAGATTCCTTATTCACTGTTAAATATTTTTTAGAACAGAGGAAGTGAGAGTCAGCACTGACACAGATATGCATATGTGACCTCTCCACCAACATAATTAAAACTTCTTAGTAAATGTGTTGCATACAGTAATTCAATTTTCAATAAACACATTTAAAAAACACTGTACACTTCCTGTACAAAATCTTTTTAACAACAACAATGCATGTATTTTGAGATAGAAGTTTGGCAGTAGTCCACTTTGATCTGTGGAATATCATCCCCTGAATTTTTTCTGACAGGTCCTGAAAGCAAGAAAGTAAAATTTCTTAAATGAGTCAAGTATGAGAGAAGCAAGACTCACTCAAAAACCTATCCCATGGAAAAAACCACATCAGGATAACTGTGGTGAGGTGATTCTGCCCCCTTGATTTTGGGATATTAACTAAAGACAGGCTTGTCTAGCACTTAAAGCATTTGAAACAGAACATGGAGGCTGTTCAAACTGATGGTGAGTCAGACACATCAATGAACTCTGATCATATCCACCAAGTGCAGAAACCCCCAGCCACCAGCTGACAAGGACCTTAACATGTTCTGTGCCTTGCCTGCAAGAAGCTGTATCATCAAGCAAGGGAGTTCCTCATTCTTTAATGAGTCTGGCTAAACACATTTTATGCTCAAGAGAGGAGTATGAGCTAAAAGGATCCTGTTGATCCAGGTAATTTTCAAAAACACTTCTTGGCAAGGGAATCTTTCTAGAAGAGGAATGAGAAAGCAAAGTTATTATATCTGCTCCCTTAAAAAGAGGTAGACTGGGGAGGGGAGGGTGAAAGCAGAGTGAGAGAGGGGGTACAGACAGAGCCAGGAGAGGCTGGCTTTGGAGCAGAAACTATGAAGTGAAGAGTCATGGTATTATGTTTCCTCATGAGGAAAAGGGAGGAATCATCACCTTGATGGCCTGGTAAGATGTTTCATGCCTACAAGCGTTGAATTTCTCCTTGACAGCTGGTGAACGGTGACTGCTAGCGGAGCAGTGTACCCCACAGGGGAAATCCCATGGCCTTCTCCATACTCAACACTGGAGACAGTGCTCCTCTGTGCATTTCCCACTAGGAAATGCCACCAATCTCTTGCTTCCCATAGGATGATGTCCTGTACCTCAAACTAGTTGCGATTGCTTCAACTCTCCTTCTTCTAAAGCTGTCATAACAAAATTGGGAGGAATTTTGTTTCTGTACTTCTTGATGTGTGTATTGCTGGTAGAGCTTGGGAGACAGCCCAGGAAACATTGGGTTTAACCGGACTGGAGTTAATTTCCTTCACAGTAACTGGTATGGGGCTGTGTCTTGGACTTGTCCTGGAAACAGTGTTGATGACACCGAGATGTTGTTACTGCTGAGCTGTGCCTACACAGACCCAAGGCCTTTTCTGCTCCTCACCCCACCCCACCAATGTACCTGAGGGTTAATAAGAAGCTGAAGGGGACATAGCCAGGACAGCTGACCCCAGCTGACCACAGGGACAGTCCAGACCATATGGTGTTATGGTCAGTATGTAAATCTGGGGGGAGAAGAAGGAAGTGGGGTTGCTGGGAGTGATGATGTTTGTCTCCCCTGGTAATCTTTAGGTGTGATGGATGACCTGAATGCCTGACCACTGGAAATAGGAAACAAATTCCTTGTTATGCTTCATTTGTTTATGTGGCTTTTGCTTTCTCTGTTAAACTTTATCTCAACCCACAAGTTTTCTAGCATTTACTTTTCTGTTTCTCTCCCCATCCCACTTGCAGAAGAATGAGTGGTTGCATGTCACTGAATTGCTGTATGGGGTTAAACCACAGTCGCTTCTTAACACAGCAGCTCCACTGGCCTATTGATAATTTACATTCACATTTATCAATCCAATAAGAGTTTCTTGGTGGCAGGGACACCACTTCCCAGAGACACAGCTTAGCCTGAGGGTGCTCCATTGCCTCCTGAACAAAACCACCACAGACTGGCATTGCTCCTTTACATCACATGCAAGTACCGTTATATTTCTCAGCCTATCATTTTTGTTAGAAAAAAATATCTCATAATTCTGAAACTTGCTCTTTTTGTACACTTATAAGAGGTTGATGGGGTACTAGATTTCAGTGAAAGTTCATTTTCCTTTGTTTTTTTGCTATTGTATTTGTTTCAAAAATCCCTTTGTCATCATTTTCACATTCTGTTTCCATTCAAACAAAGACCAGCTTTACATGGGGAAAGGAAAGGTCAGAGGTTACTTAGAGCATGCCAAAGAAAATAAAAGGGTAGCACATCTACAAATGTTTTCATCATTCTGGCCTGATTTTGCAATCTGGGTATGCTCAGCTTTCACTAACATCACAATTTAGGGCATGCATCCCACTTGCAATTGTTTTCAACAGAAGGCAAAGGCAGATAGTTCCTTGAGATACTCAATCCTTTACAGATGCTTTATAGGACCACAGTAACCACAGAAAGTCCACATCCAAACTCCATGCTATTTTCTCTCACAGTTCGGAGCAGATTTGCTCCTGATTTCAACAAGAACTGTGCAAACTATCTGAGGGAGTATTCAATTCTACATAACATAATAACACAACACAACATATAACACAACACAACATATAACATAACATAACATAACCTAACATAACATAACAGCCTGTTGCCATGAAACTCCTTACTGGGGCAGAACCCCACTCCCACACACTGAACCAGAGATCTGCAGTTGCCCACTTCACCCCTGATTTACTGGTGGAGTTTCCCAGATGTTGAGCACCATATACCAGTACAAATTGTGCCACTGCTGCTAAACTTAAGAACTCTATTTTCAAGGACCAATGATTTTCACAAGCAATAAAGCTGAATGTAGTTAAACAACATCTAAATACAAGGTCAAATACATTCAATATCCCCTTTGGCAATGACTGAGCAGCATTTGTCTGTGTTTAGGGACTGGAAAAGAGCTTTGGAAAGTCTTGGAGAAGTTCCTGTATTTTTAGGAAAAAGGCAAAATATTTTCTTCACGAAGCCGATATTTTCAGCCCTCTTATCTCTGCATGCTGAGGTTTTATTTTCTTTCATTTTTCAAAGTGTGACTGCCTATAGAGGTGCAGGATCACGGCAGGATGCTGGGAAACGCTTGCTCTTTCTCTCAGACCCGGGGATATTCCCAGTTCACAAGTTGACCCAGCAAGATCCTGTTTAGGAAGTTGTCAAATTAGTGCACCTGAACCCCACGGCTCCATGTGCTCATTTAAAATGCTTTTTTACTAGATACTGCAGTATTAAATACAAGACCCAGAACAAAGAACTCTTACGTATGTCCTAAGAAATTACTTTCCTGAAAGCTGTGCATGGTCCTAGGTCTGTATTAAATTCCTCCTAAAGCTTACCATCCAGTCCTCATGAAATCCAATCTCAAAAAGTTCACGCATTCTGGAAGTGGGTCCTGTACATAATCACTCATGGTGAATTACTCACCGTGCAAATGTATGCAAATGCATTCCCAGCACTTAATCCAGGACCACAGATAGAGCTGAAAGTGTGTCTTGCTGAACAAGAAATATAAAGGGGTGGTGGCTGTCCTGCTTAGATTAACTGTACATGCCAGGTACAGTTGAGTTATTGGATTAATATCATTCTGTGAGAAAAAAAAATGAGTGGGTTGTGGAGCATCCATGATGCCTCCTTTATTTATTTATTTTCCAAGGTCCCATAGTTTCTCTCTCTTTCATTTGCTGGTATTTTTAGTGTGCTCAGGAATTATTTGGTAAGATATTCAAGATTTCTAGTGGGATTTCTTGATAATGGACAGATTCTTTCTCTTCATAATGATAGCTGAATTTCTTGAGAGCAAAGAGACACTTTGTTCTTTGTTCTCAAGGAGACAAACTGTTACTTCTTTCCCTGAAGAAGCTTCTAATATGATGGGTGAAATATCAGGAATAATTAGACCAAATGGTGATGTAAATCCCACTAGAAACAGTGCATCCGTTATTTCATTTTATGCCTATTGCTCCACTTTCTGCCTGATTTAAGTCCATGTGAAGAAAGCTGTGGGTATTCCCTTTATAAGAACTACAATAAATTTCTTCATTGAATATTTACTAGTCCTGAGTTGCTCCTTTTTTTGTTGGGCCATCATTACACAATTAAAAAATAAGAAGGTAATTTAGCCGTTTCAAGGGCTGATATTGCTTAATTTCAAGGGAGTGGGGGGGCTGACAGTTGAAAGGTTAATGTATTTCACTGATTGGGCCCCTGGGGTTCATTTTCTGAAAAAAAAGCTCTTTCAGTTTTTATTAAGAAACCCGTGTAATGAAAAGGGGAAAAGCGCCTCTCATTTGGCACATGCCAGGCAGCGGCTGCAGGAGCCCACGTTTCTCTTTCCTGGCTCAACCTGCAGCCACTGCCTGGCTCAGGGGCAGCAAGGACGTGCTCTGGGGTGGGCTTTGCTGTGTCCTGGCCCATCAGCAGTGTCTCTGCAGAGGGACAAGTCCTGCTGGGGGGTGACATGGGGACTGTGTGTTGTCCTTGTAATAGCTCTGGGGGTGAGAAGGGCAGCAAGGGGTCCTGCACACTGTGAAAGTCCTCTGAGAAAAGCTGGTTGTAGGTGCCCACCTTGTAGGGCTGTGTGCCATGGAGAACCCATAGTGACCCAGCAGAGTCCATTGACACAAAAATCCACCTCTTTTGGCCCCAGCAGCCTGGCCCCAAAACCTGGCCAGGCTGTAATGTGTTGGTTGACGAGGAGGAACTCCTTCCCACCCATGGCTCAAAGGCTTGTTTGGCCTCCAGCCTGAGATCAACAACTTAAAACAAGCAGAGCACTTTGGGAAATGAGAAATTAAACCACAAGAAAACACTCCCAGCATTTTTTTGGAGGTTTACAGTTGAACCTACCCCCAGACCCTTTCCCACAACACTCCTCTCTTGTGCTTCTGCTCCCTGTTTGTTCCCAGTACAAACCTGAGTGACAATTGACAAGCAAAGCTGTTTTTCGAAGGTTTAAGCAAATGCTGGGAAGTACCCTCTTCACACAATTAAATGCATTCATGCTAAGGCAGCCTTATGATTCACACACCCGCTGAAAAGCTGATAGCTCCGCAGTGTTTTATGAGATAACAGTGCTTCGTGCCACCCTGGCATACATGTGGCTAACTATCAGTAGAGAGAGAAGATATAGCTCACATAAATTCCTCAGTGTTGGTTATTTCTGACTGCAGTTAGCAAGAGAAGTTCTTGAGCCGAGATCTTTACAGTGCGAGTGCACTGAGTATTTCCCATTAGGTAAGTTAGCATGCAAGTGACATTGCTTGACATAATTTAACTTGCTTGATTTTAATGTCTGCATCAGAAGATTTTAATCCACCATTTGCAAAACTTCTACAGTGCTGATGTCTCTGGCTGATACTTTTACTATTATGAAATCCCTGAAAGTCAACATTTACAGGCACAATGAGGCAGTAAAAAGATAAAATAGAAATAAAATCTTTTGCTTGGGCTGGAAAAATTCTGAACATTGGGGAAAAGCTTAACAAAATAAAACAAAAATGTCTGTGCCTTCAAGCATCTAGAAGAATTGCAAGAATGTCCCTTTTATTGTCTTTTTTTGTACCCCTTATAAAAATTGTTTCCCTCTCAGCCCTTAATGAGATGTTTTTAGCAGTGTTTTTCTATCCCAAATTACCATGTGAGACGGGCACTGGAAGAAATGCGGTTTTAGCTTGGGGAGTTGTGCTGGAGCCTGCGCGCGCACTGGGGAGCGAGGCAGGGTCGGAGCGCTGCCTTTGCTGCCGGGGACTGTCTCTCTGCTGGCTTTTGCTCTGCTTATTGATACACTTTATGGATTGAAATGGCACCAGGAACAGGGCAGGAAAAGTTCTGCCTCTCACCACAGTGGAGGATTTGTATTCTTTTATTTTAACAAAATTACACAGCTCTGAAATGAATGAGAAAAATGATATTTTATTAAAGAGAGAGAGAGAAAAAAAACCCTGATGAGTTAAATAAACATAATACTTACCAAGAAAATAGAAGAATGGGCATTTCTACACATCCAGTTGAAAATCATTTTCAAAATTCCTGCAGATATTTTGAAGTAAAATGCCTTTCTGATTCCTAGTTTGGCTGTAGTAGATTCATGGAAATATAATGCCTTTGTTTTCTGTAGCCTGAGCTTCAGAAAAGAATTGCAGCTACAAGGAGAAATTCTGTATCCTAGTTTTCTCTCTCCAATAGATGTGATGGGCTTCTAAAAATAAATATGTACAATTCTACATATCCCTAATCCTGGAAAAATTCATTGTAACTAACAGATAATGATGACTTGGTTAATTATTGGAATAAACAGAAGACCAAGATAAAGCTGTGGTAAATTTTGGTAATGAGCCACTTTCAAAGAAACCAGATGCCTATATGCATCTTGTAATACAAATGAGTGGGTTTTTATCATTGTTGGTGTTAATTTTAGAAACTGTTAAACACCCTGAATTGGATGACTGAAGAAACATTAATTCCAAATGATTACCAGTCATCCCCAGCTCCCATCTCCATATCCAGTGATCAGAACACAGGAAAAAACTCAGTAATAAAATCCAATTGAAGATATTCCACCTTCTCCTGCAGCTCTCCACTCACCGTCTCACTGCAGCAGGATTCTTGAACAGCTGTAGAAAAGCTTGTTATTCAAGATATCACAAACCAAATTTTCTTTAACAGAAATAGTTTGGGGTTTTGTGAAAAAAAAAAAATACAAGAAAAGAAAAAGGAAAGAAAGAAGCACTCCAGCTCCAAGGTTTTGAAATAATGTACAGGAAAAATAGAGCTTTCATTGGTATTTTTAAATACAGTCTAAATAATGTCGGAAGCAATAGTTGCTACAGCTTTAAATATCGGCTGCCAAATGGTAATTACATTGTTTAATTTTAAATCATATGATAGCTATACCATCTGACACCACAAACATTACACACAAACACATTTTGTTATCATGAGGGAATGTTGTTTGAAAATGAAAAAAAATCTTTAAAAGCAAAGGAAAAAAAAATCTATTCTTATTATGAATGTGAACTTCCCCTATCTCCTTTTCTGAAAGTTATGGAGCTCTGAATTGTGTTGCCAACTCGTTGTGGTGAATAACCCCTAAATTTAGCCTTATATTATAAAAAAAAAATTTATAAAAACATTTTCCTGTGTTGATACAAAGCTAAAAATTTTCTTATGTGTATTAGAGTTAAATCAACTATTCCTTCTCAGGAACTTCTTATAGGAGAGGAGCTTCACAAGCAACGATCTTCTGTAAACCTGCAAAACCAGCAATTAGGTAAGACAGCAAAATTGCTTAAGAATGGTAAACATTAGCTTAAAATAAAATTTAAATTCCCAATAATCTAACAGGCTGGCATGCTAATAGCTCTTGAAATAGTTTATGATTTGAAACGTAGCTATGCATTATTCTGCCCTTCCCTCCTGGTTGTGGAGCTGTTGTTTATGGAGTGCCAAGGGCATTTCTGTCTCATTATCAAATACATAAATAGAAGAATATGCATTTAGCAGGAGATCTATTTTATTGTCAGTCTTCCCTTCCCCCCCTTCCACTGCACACACATTTCTTGATGTTTTCTCCTCCCTTCTGCAGCCTGTATATTTCCACAAAACTGTGTAAAAAAGCCTAAAACAAATAACATCCTCAGCCAAAAGGGTGCAATTTCTAAAGCAGAATTAACTTATTTTAAGCTTCGGAAAACTTAAGACCTTTTCTCTTTCTTTTTTTTCTCTCCACTTTATGAAGCATTTTTATGTAAGCTTATAATTTCCCTTAAAAAGATATGTTTAATATATTCCCCTTTTATTTTTAAATGTTCTGGAGGATATCTTTAATGCTAAGCTGTGCTGTGTATTTTTTAGAAACCGGGATCCAGCTCCTGGGTGCGGAGCCTCCTGAGGCAGGTCAGGAAAGCCAGGAATGCTCACTCCAGCACTGGTCCCAAGTCAGAGTCTGTTCCCTTTTCCCAGGCCATGGATGCTGCAAAGGAAACCACAGCATCTCTGATGGGAGCTTTGTGTGAGCTTTGTGTGAGCAGGGAGTGCAGAACCCACCTTGCAATGCTCAGCTGGACTCAGGGACCCCCCAGCTCAGTGGGCTCAGTCCTCAAGAGATGCTGGCTCTGACCCCAACTACCCTGTCCCTGAAATACTCCACCTGGTAAATACCTCAGATCCAGCAAAAAAAAAAAAAAAGTTGAAGAATAGTATTTCTCTGAGGAAAGACTAATGGGATCAGGCCCTAAATTATTATCCTCATGATATCTAATATATCAAAAAATGGAAAATGTGGGAAAATAATTATAAAATGGATATATGTTTTTACGTTTAGAAAGTTAATGTCCCTCAGATTTTTTTTAAAGCTGTTTTTATGAATATTGAATGCTGTAAACCAAACACAAAGCAGGAGCTGGACTTCATTTGTTCTGCTTTTGGGGAAGGGTAAGGATTTTTTTGAACACTGAAGTTATTTCAGTCTTAGGAAGCTGAAAGCTAATGAAAAATCATTCTTTTCTGGTGGGTCATGTATTCAGTTGGCTCTCAGTGGGAAGTAAATTGAGTCAAGAGTGTTTTTCTTCATTACCATGAATGTCTACTGTCCCTTATTTGTGAAAGAAAAGATAAGGATGCTGTAACAAAGTATTTGGGGGAAAACGTACGATAAGGTTTGAAAATAAAGACAAATTTGAAAGGAATATATCAATATGAATGTAGCCTATGGGAAATATTTACTCCCATTTTTTAAACAATTTTTTCTGATTGTTGTTCAGAAAAAATACCAAGTGCATAGAGATATGTGACTGACTGTGACAATACACTGTAATTCTTACATTTTCTGCTCGCCTTGACGAAAGGTCTCATGTTTGTTTAGGTTTTGTGTGCGTGCATAAACCAGACCACATCTCTATTTGTATTTCTCGCTCTTGTTTTCTTAAATGATTCGCCTGCTTTCCCCTTAATTTTAGCTTGATCTGCACATTTAAAAAAAAAAACAAACCCACAAAAAAAAAATGCAACAAAAAAAACCCAACAAAAAGACAAAAAAACAAAAAAAAAGAAAAGAAACAAAAAACAAACAACCCCCAAACCTAAAGAGGTGGGGTTTTTTTAATGGTTAAACTTGTTAGCCCTGTACCTCGGGAATGATAAACAAATGGTGAGCGCGGTGCTTTCGCAGACAGACACACTCGGCTCTCGTTGTGCTGCACTGCCACCTTCCGTCCCCCGGCCCGGCCCCGCCGCTCCCGCCGGCTCCGGACCGATGGATTCACAGCTCTGCACGAGCTTTCATTTCCCTAATTCTGCTTCTGTACTGACAGCTTCTTTATATACAATTTGTTAGCAGAATCTCTGCATTAGCTCTGTGATGGTTTTGAGGTTTTGTTGTTGTTGGTGCTGCTTTTTAAAAAAAAATATTTTTTCTTTTTACTATTGTAAAGTAATGCTTAATTTTGGGTTTTAAAAATGTTTGGTCCTGAAGCTATTTATTGCCCTTAGAAAGGGACACAGAAAGTTTGATTGCTGCTTTTTATATTCTGAAGTAATTAATGTGTTTCAGGCTGTTCCCTTTCACTGCAGCCCAATCCCAAGCTGAAGGAGAAGCATCTGGCACAATGGAAATTGTCACAACACAAGGCTGCAACTTCGACTGGTGAGAGAAGGCTCCCCTTGGATGTGCAGATCACAGAGAGGAGACTATTTAAAAGGACACCGTGGCTACAAGGCACAGGCACAGCCATGCTCATCGGGCAATGAGGAGCCTCAATCTGCAGGAACCAAAGGCAAAGAGAAACACACTCCCCTGGTGCCAAACTCATTATATGTGTGGTCAGAGCAGCCTTTGCTAATTACATTTTGAGAGGAAATCCCTTAAACACACTCCCCTTCAAGTCCAAGGCAGGTGATGCTTGTGGGGGCTCCCCAGGTGATGTCTTGTGATGGGGAGGTGCTCAGCAAGGAGGGGTGCTGGACCAGGAGGTGGCTCCTTGTGGGCTGCCATCGTGGCTCCTGGCTGATCCCTCCAGCAGCCTTGCTCCAGGTGCTCAGCAAAACCACAGTGCCCCTCTCCACAGCCTTTGCTGTTTACTTATTGACTCCTCTTGCCAGTGGCTCTTTGCTTTCGGGAGGCTGAGCAGAAGGAGAAGGAGAGGAAGGCTGGGGAGGAATGGGAGCTCTTCAGCACAGGAGGTGGATCGTGTTTCTTTTATCTTACCAAAGGGGAAGGAAAAAGCCTCAGGAGGGTATTCCCAGGGAGGAAGTAATTCCCTTTTCTTCCACCCAGCAGGAGATTGCATCCTGCCTTCAGCTCTCTGCTCCCTGGCTTCCCAGGCCAGCAGGGCCATGTGCTGCTGGTTCTGCCCACAGAGTGCCTCCACGCTGGGTGGGTGTGAAGGTCCTCAGAGCCCCTTAGGGGCTTTGACAAGGCTCATCACCTGCTGTAGACTCTATGAGATGGGATGGGATGGGATATGGGGATGAGTACATGCCTGCTTTGGGTGCTGGGACCCTGCTCAGTGTCGTCATCCTCATTTTCTGAGCAGGAAAAGAAAGCATTAATGTCCTTGTGCCCAAAGGTGGAAAAGCCTGGCACAATGCCCTTGTTCTTCATCCAGGGTTTGGTTTTAGCATGGCAGACCTGGGGGGGTGGAAGGGATAAACTGGGGCTGTCCTGACCCCCTTCTCTTCTAGCACAGAGCCTCTGCCCACAGCAGTAGCAGTGTCAGACAGCTGCGAGCTCACCTCCCACATGAAGGTATCGCTCTGCTGCTTACACAAACATTATTGTTATGAACTAATTTCACATGAAGAAATTCCTGTCTGCACAGGCCTTTCTACCAGCACCGGAAGAACCTTTTAAAACAAAACAAAACAAAACAAAAAAATTAGAGATGGCTCCCTTACCTGTTAGATGTCTATAACCTTACCTTGACTACTACTGTGGGGAACCCAGGATTTTTTTCTTACCTGTTAGATGTCTATAACCTTACCTTGACTACTACTGTGGGGAACCCAGGATTTTTTTAACACCCAATTAAATTAGTGTAATTGGGATAAAGTTACAATTTCTTTGCCTCCAGCTGTGAGTCATAATCTATTTAGCACCTGAGTGTTATTTCACTTTATTTTTAGTACTTAGCCCATAGTTTGGAAGGGGAGAAAGCAAACCTACATGTCAGTCAGGATTTTCTGAAGGTGTAGATTACTTGTCATTAATTTAAATGTGGCATTTAAATGTCCATTCACAGGTGGTTTTCATGCGTTTATTAACTTCTTCTTTGGCCCTTGTAAGGGATATATTTGAAAAAAGAAATGTCAAAGACCTTGAACTAGAGGCCATGACAATAATACATTTGTGCTACTACACCATTGGGAAAACTGTAAAACAAGAGAAGAGTTTCCAGTGAAGGGAAAAGCAGAACTTTATTATAATAAAGAATAATAACAAAAATGGCAGAAACATATTATCAATACCTAGTCTTGTTTGAGCTACCAGTTCAGCCTACAGTACATTTTGAAATGATGAATTGGCTGGAGAGAAAAACATATTCCAGATGTTTTCTGTGTTTGTCTCCGGTATTTACTTCATCATGCTTTATCCAGAGGGGTTATTCAACGGAAATAAACGATATACCAAGTAAGATCAGTGAGGAAAATTATTGATTGTGCAAGTATAAAAGACAAACTAGCACTGGGGAAATAGCTCAGGATAAAACACAAACCAGCCAGAAATTTTGTCTGCAGTTCCGATCTTTGGTTATGACTCAAACCAACCACCCTTAGAAAAATCCTTCAGAATCATGGTTGATGAAAACTGTAGACAAAATTAATTGTGATGGATTGGGGAACCAGGACCACAAGAGTGGGAATCCCCCCAGCCAGAGCGGGGTGGCAGAACGCCCACGTGAACCTGCTGTGTCCTGTCACACGATGACCAACGTGGGCCTCGTCTTTGCTGGGAGCTTGGAGCCCAGTGCTGGGGAGCTGGGGAAGGCCAGGAGGCAACAATGCTGGGCTGGCTCCAAGGACATTGGAGAGGGATCTCTCCTGGCATGGCCAAACTGCTGTTGGGCAAGACAGCTTAGTGCCAGGTCCTCTGATTCATCCCCAGCCTGAAGAGGTTTCAGCTGAAATGGTGAAGGATTTAGAGGCATCAGACATGGACTGAGTCACTAAGGTAACCATAACATGTTGACTAACAGAATATGTCTGGTAGTGTCCCCACAACTGAATTGGGGATAACAGCAGGTGTGTGACCCTCTGGATCATCTGTCTTATAAAAAAAAAATCAAAAAAATTTCAAGGCTCCTCAGGTAACTTATCTAAAGAGGTGTTTATTTTGTAAAGCATGACCGAATGCTTAAAAAAAGAACCCCACCTCATCCATCTATCTACACTCTCCAGGGTGAGGTTTTCTTTAGAAAGAAAATAGCCAAAAGCTAATTGCATGTAAGTTTAGACATAAGATATTTTAGTGACACTTAGAAGGTGGGGAACAAAACCCCTGTCACCAAGTTGATGTCTCTAAAATATCTGCAAAAACAGCTCTTTAAAAAGGTATTTGCACCTTTATTTAGTTCCTTCTTGTGAGGAATGTTTACTGCAGTCCATAGATGTGGTTATGTCATGTTTCCACTGTGTTTTCATTCAGTGTTGCTCTGTATTTGTGGTTTTCTCATTTGTGACAGTCTAGTAACTGGAGCCATTTGTACCTGAGCAAATAATATCAAATCTGAATACTTTATAAATATTTACAATATTTGGTGTGTCTCCCACTCACATCAAATGCAAAGTATAAAAAGCAAAAACAAGCAGAAACAAACAGAACCTGTGTTACGTTATAATAAATATTTACTGCATGTACTATTGACTAAAGAGTCCCATACAGCTATTTAGGAGGCATTGTTTCTGTCAGGCTGTTCTATATTAAAACACTCTAAATGAAGCTGTTTGAGAATAAAAATGTGCATGTTAGGGAGTGATTGATGCATACAACTTATTCAATTTTTTGGCAAGGGTAAGTAGTTCTTTTTTTCTCCCTGCACATGTGGGTAGTGAATTAGGCAGGAGCCTGGGACTCTCTGGCACAGCTGCAGAATTCATTGGAGCGAGGTCCCAGCGCAAGACTAGAGGGGAACATGACCCTTCAGGCCCACTGGCTTCAAGCAGAGATCCCAACTGCAAACAATCTGCACTGAAGGCAGAGAGGGCAGTGGCAGAGCAGCAGCCATGTTTCTTGTGTAGCAAAGGCAGCCTGAAAATAGGGAGGAAAGAAATGCAAGGTTCACAGAATCATAGAGTCATTTAGGTGGCAAAGGATGTTTAATACATCGAGTCCAACCATTAACCCAGCAGTACTAAACCATGTCCCTAAGTGCCACATCCACATGCCTTTTGAACACCTGGGCACACCTGCCTCTTGTTCAACCACTGTTAACCCAGGCCCTTTTCTGGTGAGCCACTTTCCAGACATTGCCCCCAGCCTGTAGTGCTTTGTTGTGGTGTCCCAAGTGCAGGACCCAGCACTTGGCCGTGTTGAACCCCACACAAATGTCCTCATCCCATCAATCCAGCCTGTCCAGATCCCTCTGCAGAGCTTTCCAGTCCTCCAACAGATCAACGCTACCACCCAGCTGGGTGTTGTCTTCAAACCTGCTGAGGGGACACTCAATCCCCTCATCCAGATCATCAATAAAGATATTCACATGAACAGATAAATGCTGCAGAGCGGGGAGAAGGAAGCTATTTGGTTTCTCTGTTTTTGAGGAATAGCATTACCAAGTCCTGGGCAAAGGGATCCTAAATGAACAAACAAAGACTTTTTAGAGTGTCATCAGGTCCTGCTCCAGGAGGAAGACTAGATTTGCATCTGCAGGCTTGGTGTCATGAGGGACCTCCAAAGTTTTATGAATCAGTTTATGGAAGATCCCCCTTCCTCTTTACTCCTCCTATCTCTGTAGTCAATTTTTTCCTTTTGTTCCTCTACTGTGCAGGAGCTTTTATCTTTTCTTCTATGCTTGTATTATTTTTCTAAGTCACCTGTCCCCAAGCATCTCTATTTCTTTGACGTATTTATTCTAACAAGACTGCTATATCCCTTTTTTACGTATCCTGAAGCATCACAGATCCCAGCTGCCAGCATGCCTTCCTTTTGCTGTGTCCATCCTTGTTTGTCACAAACAAATTGGCTCATATTCTTAGCCACCCATCTGCCAAGGCTTACTGCCTTGCCTAATTTTAAAGAAGTTTATTGAACTTATGTCCATAAGCAAAGTGGCTATAATTTTTAACACTTATTTTGCCTCAATTGATCTCCAAGGCCAGCGTTCTTTCACTGATTCTGCAGAGAGGCTCTAAGAAGATGTGGTGTTCTGCAGTGTTTGTGCCTCTCCTGAGGTGACAGGAATAGACAATATTCAGAGGGGTTTTCCCTCTGCTCCATCCCAGCTAGTTCCCTGCAATACAGCATGAGGGTCCCTGGGATTTGGGATGGAAAGGTCCTTGGGTGGTGGGCCATGCTGTAGGGTACACAAGCATCCACTGCAGGGTGTGGTGAGGTGAGATGGGTTGGAAAAGGGGATGAGATAATGGCATTTTAGGAGAAGGATCCAGTGCAGAGACATGCCACAATCAGTGACTGCTGGAAAAGACTAGAGAGGAAGGATAGGAGAAATGATAGGAGGAATCCTGCCCTGTTACTCACGTTTTCCCAGGGCGTGACACTCCCTCTTAGACACAGTGCTGAACCTTTAGTCTGGTTATTCTTATCTAAATGAAAGTAGAATTTCTGCTCTTTGTGTAGGCTGTGTTGCACATAACTGCAGATGCATCTAAACAATTTCCTCTCAAAGTATTTTCCAGGACTATTCCTTTACCCACCTCCTCAATCTCTTCAAGTTTATTGAAATCCAAATTCCTGCAGCATTGGCTGTTACTGGGTACCCTCTGTGACAGTGCATTGAAATCCATGTCTGAGTAAAAGAACAGTACTTGATAAAAATAGATTTGATCTGAGTGAAAACTTGTAAAAACATCGAGATTTGGTTTGGCCTATTTGTAAAAGACACGGCAGATCCCCTGCCTGAAAAGAACTTAAATTGTCAATATAGAAGTTGAAAAAGCTCATTTCAATTGGAAATTCCAGCTAAATTGTTCCCAGTTAGCACCAGAAAGGAATGCTTTAGACTAAGACAAAACAGATGCAGTCTGTTAGGTCCCCATTGTGTGAGCAGCCTTCCCTTTCAGGGAGGTAGGTAGCTGTGCACTGAAGACCCCCTCGGCTTGTAAACAGAGATAGAGCTGGCTGCCTCCACACCAGCGATTTTGTTTCTTCCTGGGGCTCTCCCAAAGCACACAGGGAAGGGGAGGAATAAAACCAGCCACCCAAGCACCACTACCCAGGAGCAGAGGAGCCCAGCATGCTTCAGACACTGGGAAAAACTTTCCCTTTAACAACTGGCTTGCTCCAGGCTTTGGTGGCCATTTCAAGGGATGTGTCTCCAAACACCACCTGCCTGCAGAGTCAGAGGCAGCCCTTGGTGCCTCTGGAACCTTCCCTGGAGCACTCCAGCACTGGAAAGTGGCCCCTGAGCAAGCCTCTTGCAAACGCTGTCTTCCAACCTCCCCACTCATTTTTTCCTGCAAGACCCCCACGTTAGCCTCCTCCTCCTTGTCCCCAGACTGCCAGGCAATGTGGTTTGTCCTTTCTGCAGAGCACATCAGGCACTGAAGGGAACAGCTGTTGTTAAAACTCCCTTTCACTTGCGTGAAGGATGGGATGGAGCTGCTGCAGGATATAGGGAGTAGGAGAAAAAGGAATTAAAGACACTTCACAGTCTCTTCTCCCCCATATTTGCCACAGTCTTGGAAATGGGAGTTGTCCACACATGACATCATTCCAGATTAACTACTGATGAATTAATTCCTTGTGTGTGTGCTCTTAGATCCCAAAATAAGAGTGTGTTGTTCCAAATCTCCTACCCCAGATAGTGCAGTTTTAGAATAAAGGGTTTTAAAGTCAGTGGTAAGAGGAATAGTGGTAATCCTTTATTGTGGAATTGGCCAATATGTGTTTAATCTGGTTTAAACTATTTGGCATAGTACACTTTGTCTCTTGCTCACTCCTTGTATGGATGCTGTCATGCCCACGTGGGGTACAGCCAGGAGAAGCCTTACATGGACACCAGGGGCCAAGGGAGATATTGCCTCAGTCATTATAATACAAAATCATTCTTAAACCAAGAAGGTAATCTGCATGATATTACCCCAACCTAACCTAGTCCTTGAAAAGGAGCTGAGCAGGGAAGAGCAGTGCCATGGCCTTTGGGGAATGGGGAATGGAGTCTGCACCTGTGGCCCTCACATTGTATCAATAGGCACCAGTGTAAATAACTTAAACAACTAGAAAATACAAATCCTAACTAGCTGCAATGAAGCGCACTTTAATATATTTTGGGACACACAGTGTTGAAAGATTTGGGTTCTATAAACGCCTATTAAAAGAAAAGGCCCATTGTTTGAAAAATGTTTTAGCACTGCCTCCTCCTGCTCCTTCACCTTATTGTTTTTGCAACAGAAGTGTTTCCAGAAGCTATAAAAATGTGTTGCTTTTGTTAAATGGATTACTTCCCTTCTTGTGGCACGAAAACTGGCTGACCCCACTGACAGGCAAAACACATTTGCAGTGGTAGTGAGTGACTGAGCCCAACAGGTAACCAGCAAAGGCTGGGCCAGGTCACAGCTGGTGTTGGGACAAGAGTGAGGCCTGATCCATGGCACTTTGGGCAGGTGGGAGTCTTGTTTGCAAAAGCATTTAGGCAAATTTGTGCTTTATAAACGTGTCTTTAAAGAACAGCACTGTAGGTCACATTTACAGGGTGTTCCAGAGGCCCTGAGGGTGAGCCACACACCCTCCAGAGGAAGCAGGCTGCAGGGGCAGAGAGGAACCTCCCACCTAGTGCAGGCTCCAATCCTGCCCCCATGGCAGGACTGGAAAGAGTTTGGGATGCCCTAGTCCGTGTGTGCACAGCAATCTTACTGCAAATCTCAGCTGCTGTTTCCAAATGCTTCTGTAATTCTCTAACAGATAGTGGTCACTACGCCCTTTTGTTGTGCTTCCTTAAAACACACTGGGTAGAAAAAGTCAGTTTTAATGAGCATTGTGGAGTAATTTGACCTAGAGAAAGGACAAGTAATGAAGTATTCATTTGCTTTACAAGCAGAAAATTTACTGTGCATGTGTGTGTCTTCTGGTGCTCTCTTTGTCTAGTGCTTCTGCAGAGTTTGTCTTTAGAGCATATGTGAGTTGTATAATATTGTTGAATATATTGTTGAAGCAGAGAAATGTGAGAAAAATCCTGTATCTGGATCCACTTGCATAGTGGATCCTAAATGCCATATATAAACCTGTATTCTTCTAAGGACATATACTTTTTAAGACGAGCTTAAAGAGGTAATAAAATATCTAAAAGTCTTTTAATAAGTTCTAACTGACACACAGTTTCAAAAGAGTGAGGGTCCCTAAAACCCAAAGTGTTTCTGAAATAGAAGGTGTTGTTTGAAAAAATATCCTAGGATGGGGGTGTCTGTTTTTTAACCTATTCTTCAACCCCATTGATTTTTGCAAAGGAAATTATTCCAGAAGACATCAGAGGATACTCAACAGAACATACCTGGTAGTGGGCCAGGCAGGAGCAGGATGAAAATCCCCCATTGCCATTGCTACCAAGAGAACAGAGAATTTCCTTTTACCCAGGGTGCAGTTTCAGGGGGTAAACAGCCTTCAGCAAGTATTTTCTCTTCCTTGCAGATATGCTTGTTTGCTTAGAACATGTCTGTATGCCTGTTAGTCAATTAGGACATTAATCCCATCTCTAAGTAAACAATCTGTCCAAATTCACTTGACTTGTGTTATGGAGCACTGCCACTCAAGGGCCTCTCATCAGGTGATGCCTGGAAGTGGGACCATTTTTCATCCTAGTGATGAACTGATTTCACAAGTGGCTTGTTTTAGAGTTCCTCCTAAGGCACTGTGCTCTGGATTTTGCCTCTCTGTATCCCTCCTGACCTTGTGTGTTGGCCCATATGAGTATGGAAGACTAAAACAGGGACGTTGGCCTGTGGGAAGCATCTTTAATCAGTTTGCAGAACTTGGGAGGTCCTTTCCTGCAAGGTGGCATGTCACCTAAGATCAGCCCAGGACTTGGGCTGCTGGTGCCTGTTTGGCTTGGCTTTCTGCCTGGGCCCTTTCCTTTGTCTCTTCTCAAAAGAATCAGGATGCTGAAGGTGTTTTCTCACGTATTCCCATTGCCAGCTCAGAGCAGAGTGTAACCAAAATGAGCAGCTATGCTGCAGATGTCTCTCTCACTACTTAACAGCTCTTTTCTCTCTCTCTGTCTTTTCTACAGAACTGCATTTCCCAACCCTTTTTCCCTTGAGACACCCAGCTGAGCTCCCCCTATAAGTGTTTAAATCCCCTGCTGTCAGCTTGAGCTCTGCTGATTATCTGGGTCGAGGAGAGCCTGCAAAAACTCAGTGCTATGAGAGTCTCTTTCCCTTTGCACCTTCCCTTCCCTCCTTCCCATTTTCCACTGGGATTTGCCCTTTTTGTCTCCATTTAAACCAAATCTGGCTCATGCACAGCACTGCTGGTGCACTACACGCAGGGTGTGCCAGGGGTGTTTGTCCAAGTGTTCATTGCATTGCTTGGCTGTGATGCACCACCCCTTAGCCAAAAAGATCCATCACGTCTTGCCTTCCCTTCCTTCCATCTCCCATCTCCCATCCCCATGTTGTTCTTCATTTTGTCTCTCTTTCCTCTTCTTCTCTGCAGCCTGAGGTGGGTCCTGCCGGCGGGAGCTGTGCGTGTGAAGCACAGCTGTGTCCCTGACAGGCACAGCATCCGACAGCGTGTGAGAGGTTAACTCCCAGTGGCATGTGCAGTATGTGGCCCAGATGTTCCTGCCACCCCCTGCACTTTCTCATGCAATTCGTTCCATTGCTGATAGAGGTCATGGACTTGAGATATGGGGGAGGTGAAGTAGTGGATGGGAGGTGGAAGGAAGGCTATCCCTGACCCTCCTGAGCTCGTCTTACGCTCCTGCATGTTCCATTTGAGGATTGGGGATGGGTGAGGGCAGGTGTTGTGTCTGGAGGTGGATTTACTCCATCTCAGAGGAGGATTTCCTTGAGTGAAAGCTTCTTCCCAAAACTCCAGCTCTTCTCTGGGCACTGTCCTTGCCTGGGCAACAGCAAGAGGAGCTTGGTACTTCCCAGCTCTCTGTTTTAGTGTGCAGGAACACCTCAGCTGACATGTTTATAGTTAAAATCCTGTCCAACCTCTGAGATACCCTTTGTCTATCTCTAGCACGTCTGAAGAAATTGCTCTGTTTAATATGCTCTCAGTTTGACCCAAGTATAACAGGGAGGAAGAGAGGGTTAACAGTAATATCTCTAGTACAGAAACCTTCCCTACAAATACCAAAGCAGTGAGGTAAAAAACCATTTCTTCAATAAAATCTTTGTAAGATTTAACAGGGGCAAAAATAATGTATTTCCCTGTAAACTCACTCTGAAAAAAGACCAATCTGTCTTGGCAGAAATTTCCAATATATATTCTTCCTGAAGCAACTATTCTGCATGGAAAAAAAATCAGTCCAAACTGTTAAAGCCTGACCAAGTAGGTTATAAGCAACCAAACCAGGTCTTGTGTGGGAAAATCTCACGCAAGCTTAGCAATAGGTGTTAACAGTGCCAGCTGTAATACACACACACAGAGTTCAGCATGCATCTCCGGGAAGGTTTTTATGACTGATCAAATATACTTTCCTTGAGAAGTTCCCTTCCAAGTCATGTGCTGTTGCTGTGCAAGGCATAGAAATCTCCCCTGGCCTCGCTGCATTCAGCAAGTCTGGGCTAACAATGGGAACCGTGTTGGTGCCGAGGAGGCCGCGGCGTTCGCAGGGAAGCTGGGCTTGCTGTACAATGTCAGACACATTTTATGGGCTGCATTTTTCAAAACACCGCAGGCGGAAAGAGGGAGCATTATCTGCTAAATACTCCAGGGAGGGCCTTTATGGATTTCTCAAGGGGGCTCAGAACCAGTGATCTGAAAAGATGCTGAAGTTCCATTGTGCGCTCTGCTTTGCCTGATTTGCATGGCTGAAAGAGGGGGTAAGAAAATGGACTCTGTGTCAGAACCTGAGACAATAGACAACGGTCGGAAACAGCCTGAGGTTTGTAGGAAAAATTCTTTCCTCCATTTTATCTTTGTCAGGACAGAGTTTGGCCTGGGGACTGTAGGATTATGCCTGAGGGTCAAGTCGAGAGGTTTCCACCTCTGCTCTTTTGGGTGACACCAGCGCTCCGAGAACACACTGCAGGGAGGAGAAAAACTCATTTCAACCTCACTGGATTCCTGGAATGTGCAAATGTCCTGAAAAACTGTTTTAGTAGGTTATTCTCCTAATTCTTCCCAAATGACATACTAGTAACTTTGTTTGGATTTGCACTACCTAAAGCTAAGCAAAGACAATGTTTCTTAGTTTGCCCATTGGGTGTTATTGTGTGCTGGTTCAGTGAGAAACCTGGGCTTGCCAGAAACACAGAGTGCCAAATCACAAGTGTGAAGAAGGATGTTCCTTATGCAACTCAGCATCCTGATCTAGTGGGACTGCTGGAGGAAGGATCAGCACACCTTTTGTCCAGATCTGCTTCACCTGTGGCTTGCAGTGTGCATGACTACTTAGGAAAATATTTTTAGTGACAAATCTCCAAGTGTGCATGAGCATTTGGGAGCTAGCATTGGATCCCTTCTACATCACCTGGACTCCAAAGACCCTCCTCCCTCCGTACAACAGACAGTAAAGACCTGCCTGTTTCTGTTTAACCTAACCCTGAGCAAACAGGTACAGAAGTTTTGGAAATGTGTTCTCTGGTGAGAAATTAGGGAAGAGCAGCTGCAGCGACAAGTCTCCTTGATAAGCAGATGGCAAGAGTTGCCAGTGATGGGAAAACCATGGGCAGAAGAATTGAGCAGAAATCTGGACTGGGGTGCAGGAAAAGTGGATCTCTTCTTCTTGGGTCTTTGCTCTGCTTCTTTGCATGAGGGATAATGCTAATAACCTTATTGAGCAGAGTGATTTGAGACCACACATGCAACAGCACCATGCCTGGGGTTAGAACAGTGGGTTGGCTTGGCTGAGTCAACACAACCCAGAGGAGTGTCCACACTGGGATCCAGCCCCTGGGAGTCTGGAGATTGGACAAGCATGTAGGACACCTCCTTGCTTCATGATAGGCAGTTCAGAGCATCCAGACTCCATGTGGCTCCCTGCACTGAGCCCAGCCACCAGGCTTTGAGAGGTTTGCACTGTGCTGATTTAAACCTGCCCACCTGCTGGTGCTCTGAACCTCAGTCTGTAAAGAGGAATGAAAGGTACCGTTTCGCTTAAGTCTGCTCCCATGAAGGCAAAATGGAAATTGTTTCATCTTCAGGGCTTCATTAAGTCTCATAAGAATTACATAAAACTCCCTCTCGCTGGCTTTCCAAGGAGAAATCCTTTGCCTTTGTGTGTTTATACTTGCAATGGATGCAGCCCTAAAAATGAGCTTGGATTTATTATTCATTATGTTTATAATGGCACAGATGTGTGCTGAACAGAGCAATGGGGAGCAGTAAATCAGCCAAAACTCTTCTCATTCCTGCTCTTTCTATAACATTTTCTACCTCATTGGGGAATTTTAACTGTTACAGAGTTTCTGCCCAAGAACTGGCAGACCAGAGAAACAAGGAGCAAAGTTAGGTTGCGAGATGTCTATGTAGGTCATTATCTTCTTTGAGAGAAATGCTGGAATAGGAGATTTCAGAATTTAAATTACATTTTATTATTATATGATCTGTAGTTTTTACCAGAACCTTCACCTTAGTTTGGTGTCTGGACTTTTCATAGCTAAAATATTTAAATATACATCATCTCTTTTCCTTACAGAAAAAAAAGGCATGAAATATGAGTTTTTATTCAACTTTGTAGTACAGTAGTGTGTGTTTCCACCATGTTTACTAATAATTGCTTAAAATTTTCAATATCCCCATGAATCTTGAGCAATGAGAGTGCACTACATTGTGACCAACACTTCAGTTTAAAATAAAAAAATCCAGGTATGTTTAAACTGTTCTTCCTCCCTGGGAGCCAAGAACATGCCTTGACTGTGGAGCAGGAGATATTTTATTTCGGCAATTGGAGAAACACCCAATTGATTCAGTAGCAGAAGTGTGAAATCATTTACACAGAGAACAGCCAACTGAGGCCATAATGCCACTGCTCCTGGAGTGTCCATGCCTGAAAACAAGCCCAGCTTGTCATTTATAATAATTTTCTACCCTCTCAATAGGCAAACAATGCATTTGTCAAAATCTTATGCTGATGCTTTCAGATTTAGTTCATTAGCCCTCATTGTGTCGGTGGGGATGGATCACTGCAAACCAACACCAAACAACTCCTTATTTTATATTAATTGTGTGTCAGCAGTAGTGGGGAAACTGTATCTTGTCCTCTCATTTCATTATATAGTTTCAGGGTATTTTGTCAGTTCCAGAGACCAGAAGTAAACCCTCTTTCCTGACCCTTTGTACTGGAATCCAGGCTATTTGTTTGGTTTAAAGGGAGTTCTTCCTTTTGTTTCTAAACCCTTTGCTTTGGTTTATTGCTAGAAAAGCCAGAAATCCTATATCTTAGGGGCTGATTCGCCCTAGGCACCACCAATGCAGCTGCCCCTTGAGAAGAAGTATCCTGAACTTCTTGGCTACCTCCTCCCCTCTTCTATTGCCTCAGAACTTGTCCACACTGGAATTCAGTGCTGAGTTTAGCTGTAAAACTCTGTGTAAATATGATTTCACTCACCCCACCATGCTTCCAGCAACACTGCCAGCTGTGGAAGTGGGGAGGACAGGCATATTCCCAGTCTGGGCTGATCCATACAGGGGTGAGCTGCAGCCTTGGTAGAGTGGTGTGCTCTTAATAAACATTAAAGGAGTCTTTAAACCAACACATGAGTGGGAAAGGAGGAGGTGGCATTCATCCACAAGATGGAAAGCAGACTGCATTTTCCTCAGGCTTTCAATTGTTCTAGCTGCTGACAAACTCCTACCTCTCTGAAGTGTTCTTGTCCTTTCCTGGGTTTAGCTTCCCTAATTAAGTTGGCACACTCCATCCATTGCTCCATCTCCCTTCATGGCTTATTCCAGTTACAATTGCAGGTGATGTTTTTGGGAGTTCTCACTGCCACGCAGAGGAGGACTGTGGAGAGGACATCCTCTCAGAGGGCCTGGTATTATTGAAAATAAATGTGTACAGAAAATCTACAGAAAAAAAAAATTTGTTCACTTTGCTAAGCCCTAGAAAGACAAGAAGAAAAACCAAACCTGCTGTAGTGATAGATAGCTTGAGGTCTCTGAAGCTAACATTTTTAACAAGGTCTATTAAAAAAATCACTTAGCATATCTATCATACTATCATAACTATCATACTTCTAATGCTTGCACTGCTAAAGGCAATATTAGCTCTTGTGACATGTTGTTGTAACAAAGTGCTGTTCAAGGATGTATCATCTCTTCTGCACACTCAGTAAGGAAGGTGAATTTTTTGTCAAAGATCTATCCAGAGGTCTTAGGTCTGATGGAGGGAGCTGCTGTAGTCAGCATATGCAGCAATCCTCCCTCTCCATGCCCAATTATCTGCCAGGCAATTGCTTGCAAACATGTTGGAATCAAGACATTCTGACTTTTGAACACAGATGGAGGTATCTTGGGCACTTCCCAAATACATGATTGCTGCTATTTTATCTGCCATCATGTTCAATCCATGCTCTGCTCTTGTGGGAGGAGGATGTTTCATAGTTTAGAAAAGATGCATGAAAATTTAGAGGGATATTCCGTGATGAAAAAAACATGGTTGCTGATCCAGCGAGCCTGAAACACCTGAAATGTCCTGTTGACAGTTTTGTCATGTTAAGAATTCATGGCCTGTATTTGTAAAGAATGTTTCTTCTCTCTCCTGTACAGGGAGCAGAAGTTTCCACTTAACTTTGCACAGTGATGCTCTGGTCATCTTCCAGAGTGGTCACAGTTAATTTAGAAACCAGTCATGTGCATGAGGAGCTGGAGTGATGCCTCCCACTGTGCCTGGCACTGCATTCATCAGTAATGAAACTCCACGTGACTTTACGTGACTTCATGACAAACTTTATCATGCTCTTGGAGTTATGGGACATCTAACTAGATAAGGAAATAGTTTATGTTATCACTAGATGGGTCACACCTCAGAGTGTTTGCTGCAAAGTGTAACCACCACCACCACCACCACTCTGCACATAAAGATGGGCAAAGTCATTTGTGAACCAGTGGAAACAACAGAAATTCAGCCAAAATCCGGTGGAAACAACAGAAATTCAGCCAAAATCCAGGTCTTTTGCTGCTGCACAGGTATTTGAATCGGGGGGGTGAAGCTTTACTGACAACTCCTTTAGTGTAGAGCAGCATATCTATACACATTTCTACAGATAACATCTGCAATGAGGTTTTACCCAGGATGCCCACCCCTGTATCTGATATGTCAGTTCTCAAATAAACCAAGGTATCATTTGCTTTCATTTGTTTTCTTGCTAAATTTTTTTGCTTCAGTGGGAATTATTCTTGGGAAAGGACACATACAGTAAGTCCTTGAAAGATAGAGGAAATCCCGCAGATCCTGTTTTATAGTTTGTGTTGAATGTTACCACAGAAAACATGAGAAAATTCTCTCCTATAGTCTATCAGTGTACAGATAGAATCCTTGGACTGCAGTCCTGAAAGATTTATGGTTAGACAAAAGCAACATTTTCTTCATGGAAATGAGCTAAAGCAATAAACAATTAAAAGAAGCTTTTATTAGAGAAGGATACATCTAGCCGGAAGTCTGGGAAATCCTGATTTAATCCCTGCTTTGCAGGGATTGTGCCAAATCTTGGATGGAGTGAAATTCATGCTGTTTTAATTCTCTGTTCAAAAATATACGTGCAGTAGCAGAATCAGAGCACTTATCCCATCTAACCAAGAGCCAAGCTTAGTTGAAGAAGTCCTTTAGAGCTGTCAGTTTATCCAACCAATGGTTGGAATTATGATGAACATATCAGAAAGTGGAACTGAGTGCACACACACCTCTCAAAAATGCATTTTTTTGGCTTGGAAATCTCACAAAACCAGGCATTTCTTGTGAGATGTGATCTGCTTCCTGCTTCAAACTAAGTCAGCAAGATAATAGAGAACTCTTGTGTTGGGCTGTAGTGGTGTTCCTGATCTCCAAAGAGATGCTTGAAGTATTTTGCCCATAATGACAAGTATCCACAACTTTTGTGTGTTGACAACACTGTAGCAGTTTTATGGGATAGAACGATGTGGTTTTTTCCCCAAAACAGGGGAAAAAAGCAACTGAGGGAACAGCAGGTGGTTGAGGTATTCAGTACTGGGAAGCACAAACTCCAAGCCCTGGAACAGCATCATTCATTTATCATCTTGCTACAATTTCACTTCTACATTTTGAAATGTTCACATTCCCCCAAAAGAAACCATGGCTTGCTCAAAATAAAACTCATTGTCATGGATGGGAGAAGTCACTACTTCTGACCTCACTGGTTAGAAATTACCACATTACTAGAGATACAGAGTTCAACTATTGAGGGAAAGACTCATGACTGAAGAAAATTTCAGACATTCTCTGGCTGAAACTTCACATAATTCAGAGCCAGGAGCTAACCAGACCCATTAAGGGTTGGTGCCAAGTTGAGTGACAGCCAGGCAGGCTCATGGGCTGCCTTTTTGCAAGGTATAATCTTCTGTCCCATGACTGAAGCTCATGGGTGCTATTAATGTGCATATACTGGTAAGAATTTAAATGCTGAAGCAACTAAATTAATTGGAAAACAGAATAGATCGATTCTTCATGCAGTTCTTCTGTATGTGTCCCAAACTAATTGATTGCTATCAACACTAGCAATATCAGACTGTCGTATTCACCATGTGATATTGATCTGAGAAATGGATGGAATTGTTAAGTTTTAGCAATATTTGAAAATTTGAAATGCAGGAAAAAAGTCAATGAAATGTATTGGTGTTTTCCCTTTAGTTTTCAGCCAGCTAAACACATGCATTTCTGGACAGAGGAAGGCATGTATTTTATTTTCCTTTCTTCCATGTCCTGTTAAACCAGTTCCAGAGGATAAGTTTTGTTCAGAGTGGAACAGAAAACTGGTTGCCTTCTTAGATGAGTTTTAAGATGAAAATTTTTTATTTATTTCAGTAAGGAAGAAAGCATGAAGCAATAATCAATCTAGAAGAGTTCACTGTTCAATCTTCTCTGTTCTTCACAGATCCAGTTCCCGCTGCAAATAGAACACATCCACTAGAAAACATCTGACTTACTTAGAAATTACTAGTGACAAAAAATGAAGCAGAAACTTTGCTGAGTTTTCCCAGGACTGACAGATAAAAATGTATACCTGGCTTTAATCTGAAATTATTTAACCCTGAACACTATCCTTTCTTGCAGCACATCACCCTGGCCCAGCAGACTCAAGCTCAGGAAGAGCAAGGAAGGGGAGTTCTTAAAAATTTAGTTACAGGTACCTTAAAATCAATGCGGAATAACCTGTACTTGAGGTGTTCTTTTTCTTTTCAAAACCAATCACCACCACATTCCCACAGTTACCCAAACAGCAGCCCATTATACAGTGAGCACTCAATGGTCCTTATGAGAGCTACACAAAAGGCTGATCTTTCCTAAGCCTTGTAAGAATTTATCATCACTGTCATCCTTAAATTTACTCTTCTATTGGAATTTCCTCCTTGTTTGACAACTGCTTTTTCCTTCCATCTATCACAATTTAGAGTGACTAATCAGGTTAGTCACAAACCCTTCAGAAATTTACCCTCCAGGGCACTTTTTATTTTAGCTTGGGGAGGAAAGCATTTCAATTTACAGCATTTAACAGGCGCCTCTCTGCAGTAGCCATGAGGGTTTCTCTTTAGTTCAGATTTACATATGCAAATTATCCAAACATCAGTTATACAAAAGAATGGGATTTAAAGAAAATGATGTGGAGATTGGAGGATGAGAAGCTAATTCAGAAGATCTGTCTCTGCTCTGCTCCAGCATCATTCTGTGACCTGCAGCACTATAAAGTAGATGTAATAAGCTGGACATTGATAGTCACCAATTGGTCTATAAGGCTGATAAAACAATTATTATCAAGTTTTTTTAAAAGTAAAATCCATTTCAGAGCTTCTGTTCAGTGAAGGGAACCAAAGAAACTGCAAACAACATTTGTCTCACTTCTGAGACATCACAAATGATGCAGCTATAGTACCTGAGATTTTTGGGATCACTGAATTGTAGAAAAGCAGATAGGCAGGAATCCCTGACTCAGTTTCTGACAAAAGTTTATCTAATCCATGGATTCCTATAGAGCAACCCACAGATCCTTGCTTTTCTGTAGAGCATTTCTAGGAGGAGGTGCGTGTAGGGGAGTGTCTCAGGCAAATCTAAACATGAGAAATCCCATTAACACTGGGCTATACCAGCTGTATGTGAAGCCCTTGAGGTGCAATGTTAGGAGTTCACAGACTGGAAAAGGCTAAAAATTAATTGTGTAACCTGTGCTTAAAGACTGCCTATAATACGAAATTTAGCAAGCTCCCAAGATAATGCATTCCTGGTCTTTTCCCTTTTAACAGGTTAAATACTTCTCCTAATGTCTTGCCTTCACTTGAAGATCATTATTTCTTGTCCTGCCCTTGGTGGCTGAGAGGGATAGCATGTTCCTTTTCTCTTGGCAGAGCTCTTTTGCATACATGAAGACTGAGTACCAAGAAATAGTACTACAAATACATTTATCATAAGATGAAAAGAGAAAGGTATCGCCAGATGATACCAAGGGGGTGAAATGTTTAAAGCCCTTTTTTGTATCAGTGTTCATTTAAAAGATCAGTTGAGAGCAGGAGGCTAACAGTATTGGAAAATTAATTGAAAAAGGATGGGAGTTCAGCACAGAATAATGAAAGAAGTGAGAAAATTAGATAAGCTTCATGTTTTATAATTGGCTGAACCTGATGATCTTCATCCTAGAATATATTGAAAGTGGACTGAAAAGAACTTAGATACCTGTGGTTACCTTTGCGAAGCCAGGAAAAGCTAAGGAAGATACCAGAAAACTGGAAAAGGGCAAACCTCTCTTCATACAGAAGAAGGGAAAACAGAGGAACATGGGAATTACATACCTGCTCATCTATATTTGCTCCAGCAAATATCAAGCAATTTAGTTGTTTGGACACATCTGGGAAAAGAAGAAGAATAACAGTCAATGTGGGTTGGTCAAGAAAAAATCATGTAATCTAATTTCCTTTTAGACAGGAGTGTGAACAGAAATTAAAGTCTGATTTTGTTTAGGAATTGGCAATGGCTGATAAGGTGATAGGCCTCAACCTAGAAGAAAGAATGATTCAGAATCAGCTGATAAGAAAATTTTTTAGTAGTGTCACTCAAGATGCAGTAAACCAAGATGCCTTGGGAGCTTGTAGACTATGCACCACTGGAGATCTCTATGAACAGGTCAAAGCAATGCCTATCAGCAGTGATTTAGATATTGCTGAGGTTAATTCAGGGGAGAGGAATGGATTGAACCACCTCCAAAGATCCCCCTTAGCCTTATTTTTCTGTCTACTGTAAACTTCCTCTTCTCTAGATGGAAAAAGCTTCATTCTTTCTGTCTCTCCTCATATCTTCTGTTCCTCAGGTCTCTGATCACTCCTGTTTATCTCTCCTAAATGCTTTACAGTTGCCACACTCCTTTTTTGCAGTGGGATATTAAGAATTATCAGGCAGACGCTGTCAAATCCCTGGCACATGCCAGAGTGAGGAGGAGGATGAAGGCTCCTCTGCACAGCCCCTTCTGCCAACTTATCCTTAGAGCAAAACCTACCACAATCTAAGAATTAATAAAAAGTGGATTTTTTTTACCATATCTCTGTGTTAGTTCACATAAAACCATTCCTGTATTTCCTGCCTAAGAGCTGGTGAAGAGATGCTTGAGTACTCCAGTACTTTCTGGGGATCTCCCATTCTCAGAAATTTCATATTTTGACATAACATCAGCATTCCTCTCTGCCCCAGTTGCATGCTTTTTCAGCCTGAAGTGAATGGAGTCCCAACAATAATAAAGCTAAAAAATAAAGACAGCATGAATTACTATATTCTTCTCATGGTACAATAATGGAGAAAGGTCCCATGTTAGGCGGGGGGAATGCATGTCACTGTTTCAATACTTAAGAATCAGAAGTGATTCAGTGCACAGAGCAAAATAGCAGCTGTGTTCAGATATCAGCCATTCACTGGAGAGAAAGAATAGTTTTCACTCATAAAAATGAGTATGTGTCTTTATTCTGTCATGGGATAATGAGGCACCTTGGGCTTGATCCAAAGCTCCCTGAAATCCAGAGAAAGACTCACGTTGACCTCTGCTCACCCTAAACCAAAGAGGAGAATCTTTTGGAGCTGGAAGAGCTTCCCCTTGCTCTTCTTTTCTCTCCACACTTGAGTCCCACACCACTGCTATCCTGCCCTATACATGAAGACCACCAACAAATAAAATCTCTAAGGCTGACAAAAGGGTGTTTAAAGACACATCAGCAATTTAAGCTACAAATCTCAGTGCTTGCAGACACAATCTGCAGTGTAAATGTCCAAGGTGCAGTTCTCTGCCATGTCATCCCACAGCAGGTGACAAGTCCCCTGGCAGCCCATGGCCTCAGGGCCACCCACCTGCAGCAGCTCCATGTGCACAACTGCAGGGGGAAAATATAACACTGTCCTGCAGCTTGTGATCCATCAGAAAGTAATTTTTCATGGAGGATCAGGTTTTTTTTATAGCGTCAGACCATTCTTGAGGAAAGCAGCAGGAGTGAGGGCAGGATTGCCTCTTTTGGAGGCAGACTGCCCTGGATTGACCTAAAATCGATCCCAAGGCTGCAGCTGTAGCCTGTGTTGACAGTAAAATCAAATCACCTGAATTGCCTTGAAAATACCTAACCATAAAAACAGAAATCTGTTATTTATAATGACAGAAATGTCACTGGGATACCAAGGGCCTGTGACAGACCTTGCTTGTAATATATTGTCAGAAATATCCTTCTCAGATTTTTAAAAATTGCTTAGACAATTTAAAGAAGAGACTAGTTAATTCTTTTTTATAGGGAGGAAAAACACCTGTTGCTCCAAAACTCTTCGAAGATTCATAGAGGCACTTCCAACTGCAGTCCAAAGTAGCCTGGAAGAGGAAGACCTCCAGAAAGTTCCAGAGCAGGAGCCCCATGATTGCATTACAGCATGCTCTTGCTTTTTGTTTTGGAGCAGTATTTTGTTTCTATCTTTTTTTTTTTTTCTCCTTAGCTATTCTTCTTGTCGAAAAGTCACAGAAAGGGAAAGAAAAAAAGAAACTTTAACAGCAGCCTTTCCTGCCTCAACTCCACAGACAGCCATCTCACCAGATAAAGCACAGTCCTGGAAGGATTCTGTGCTCTTCTGCCAGAAGCATTTGAAAAAAACATTTGGGCTCCTGCAGAACAGGGCACCATTTCTGAAAAGGTCTCTGCACTGAGAAAGACAATCGATTTTCTTCTTTTGGCCTCTTCCCCATGCAGCAGTGTTTTATAAAGGCAGAGCAACAGAGAAAAGGATCTGAAAGGGAGCGTTAAATATTTCACTTTCCTGTTAGCTGGAAAAATCAAATATGACACCTCTCACCATCTAGAAGTTTGCTTCTGGCTCTCTCTTCTTCTGTTGGGTTTTGGGTTACATCTCATGTTAAAAGGCTTGGGGCAAGGAGTGGGTGAAATTAGAGGAAAACTGGATCTGGAGGCAAACTTGAACAAATGCTGAGGAGGGAGTTTGGTCTCATAGCTGGTATACAATGCTGAGTTTTCTCTAGTGGTTTTTCAGGTGGTGGGTTCCTTACTGAATTCTGGGATTACAAAGTAGTATCCAAAGATATTCCAAGGCATTAGGGAGTCACAGAGAGCTGTTAAAAAAATGGGAGTTGTCAGTGCTCTTTAAATCTGCCTCTTTCTTTCCAGCTCCGTGTGTGTCTGTAAGTGCCTGCAGGGGAAGGTGGGAAGCAGAACATGGAGGTGTTTTCTGCCCTTGAGATGTTGCCAGCACATTTCCTGTGAGGACTTTGGCAAATGTTGCTGCAGACTCTGTATTGTGAGAACAGGCTCTGCTTCCTCTTTGCTTTATGCCAGCAGTGGCCTCTTGTTTGGCTGGAGTTGGAGTTGTTATTACTGGTAATTGTTGGATGGAGAAGTTTGAGATGTAAGAAGGATGAAAATATGGGTTCCTGCTGCCAGCCTGCCTGTGTTTGTTGTGAGAGGCCTGAGCAAAGGGAGTTGGCTAATTCAGCTTTAGGCATCTGTTGATCCTGGGTTGTGCATCCTTGGGCCTATACATCAAATCTTATATTTAGTCACTCTGTGCAATCCTATAACTAATATAAATACAAATATATTTTAAATATATCCCTCCTCACCTAGATGCTCCTAAGTCCACCTCTCAGACTGAAATCCAGACATAACCATGCCTTAAATATTAAATTTCAGTACAAGACTTCCACAGTGGTTTGAAAAGATAATGCAACAGCACTCTAGAAGAACTCTAAAAGATCACTGAGTAGGACTTACTTTATATATACATATTTTTAATTGATACATTAAATATGTTAATTTTCGTCACTATGTAGGAAAATAACAAGGTCTTATTTCTTCAAGGGGAGATTTGCAATTCACTTTTTTGCTCTCACAGTACTGCAAATACCTCATCTTTCTAAGTCAGTAAAGAAGTCTCTTGATAGTATTTTCTTATGGGGGTCATTCCCTAGCACAGAAGTACTTTATCCCAAATATGCATTAGGCATTGAAATGAAATAGTCCTGCCCAAACAATTAAAAAGCTCTTAACTTGTTCACACTAGTTGCTCTACTCAAACCTCCCTTTTAGGGTTTGTAAAAGTAGATCAAAGCCCACATCTGAGCCCTGCCTTGTGTTGTGTTCATTCTGCTAATGCAAGGCTGCTGTGTCCCAGGATTTGAGATTCCCAGTATCCCCTCCAAAGTGAGTGTGCCTGGCTCAGCTTGGAACCCCACATCTACTCTGTGGTACTGTTTGAATGGAAATGAGGAGGAAGGTCCCGAGCATTCTGTGGGCATTTCTGCTTAGTTTGTACCAGGCTCCCCCTTTGTCTGATGCTCCAGTTTTTCTCAGCTCTCCTAGCCCAAGAAATTCTCCATCACATCTCAAATGATGGCACAATGTGCACTTTCTGTTCTGTTTTAGACTGTGACCTCGTTATAAGCTGTGTTCAGGCGCTGTATGATGGGACATGTATGTTCATAGTTGCAAATGCCCACTGGGTGTTTTTCAGGTCTCTACGAAGACATTGCCCTTCTGTTCATGTCTTTGCCACTTTTTTATGGCAGGAAGATCAAAAAAACAAAAGCTGAGCCTTCCTTTACCCTCTTTACCATGTAAATCCATGTGTATGTGTGTCTGTGGGGATGGGAGCTGCCTCTGCACGGAGCAGACAGACAGAGGAGCTTTTAGCTGGAATCACAAGGTTGTGAAACGCTCGATGCCTTGACCTGTAACATGCCACTGTAAATTCCTCTGCTCTTGTTATGTTTTCCAGGGGTCATGGTCTTTAACAGTTTACTTAGTGGAGGAGGAGGAAAGAAGCCCTTTGTATTGTTGAGCAGGGGACGGGAGCTCGCCTTGTCCTGGCAGCTGGCACTGACACAGGGCTGTTCTTCAGGTGCTGCTTTGATGGACAGTGCCCCCGACGCCCACAGAGCAGCAGGGGTGGTGGCAGCCTCCACTTACCTGGCTTTGGTTAAAGAAGAACCTGTGGAGTCTGCCCAAGTGGGACCCAGCGCTGCCTTTCTGGTGTTTTCATTGCATTTCAGATGGAGGTTGAGCTTTGCTCCAGACTAATTGCCTGCTAAGTGAACTTGAGCTGTGGTGCAGTGCATGCACAACCAGGCACTTGCAGTGACAGGTTTGCATTAGGACAAAATGCAGCAGCAGATTAGGTGAGGCTGGAGTCCCAGGCTACAGTCCTTTAGCATCTCTGGAGTGGGGAGGAGCAGATGATGCTTTGTTGTGCTGTGAACTGTCTTTGTACAGCAAAGCAACCTGACACTGTGATCTCAGTGAGTCACAGCTCCCTGTCTCTGCCTGGGATCTTCCTACATCCATGGTTATTTTGGTACTCAGGGACACCACAGTGCTGAGGTAGGTACTTTGAGTCACATTCCCAGAGGTGTTGCCAGCTCCTCTTTGGCTGGTGCCAGTGTGAGCCTGAACTCAGTGTTCCTAGTGCTGGTAAAAATAGCACCAGGATGCACCAAGTGTCCCTGGCACAGCCAGGACTGAAAGCTTCTGGGCTAGTCACCGCTCCATCTGTGACAGAGAGCAGCCCACACCCAGTTTGGACTCTGCAGCACTGTGGTCAGGAGAGGAAGGTGGTTCAGACTTGCAGTGGTGAAATCTGTAGGGCTTTTCATGCAAACAATTCACTCTGTTGCCTTAAAAAATACTGTCTGTTCTGGCAACAGCTTAGGAATTAGAAGGAGCAATAGCAGAGCCCTAAGTGACTGCTGGCAGCACTTGTTTTGTGACACCTGGGCTGGGAAATACATTGTGTGAAACTGAATTCCGTTCGGATGCGAGGAAGTGGGAGAGTATCCTGAGCATAGCCAGATGTGACCCCCCAACCCTGCTCGTGCAGTAATCCACACATCTCACAGACTTTCTGTCAGGACCTGATCCTGAAGAGAAGTCTGTCAGTGAACTGCTGTAGTTTGAGATACAAAGGATTTCAGCTGTTTGGTTTGTTTTGGTTTTTGTTTTGTTTTGTTGGTTGATTTTTAACTATTTGGTTTTTAACTATTTTTTTCCCCAGAAAAGAATAGTCCTGCTGTGTTAGCCTTTCACTAGAAAGTTAGGGTCAAACATGCTGCCTGGTGGGCTCTGACACCACTTGTACTTTTTAGTGAGAACTCGCCAAAAGGGCTAACTTGTGCAGCATCAAAACTTCAACATTAAAAAAAAATAGGAAAATGAAGACATAAAATATCCTCTCTGTGTCTGTATTATGCAAAACAAGGTGACGAAAAAACCCATTAAGGTACAATGGGGATGAAGGAAAACTACTAGACTTCTCTAAGGTTCAAAATACTGATAAGATGAAGGTTTTGTGTGCTTACAATTCACATGGAGAGTAAAAAAGAAAGTTTCTCATGCAAGCATAAAAAAACACTCCTCTGTTCCCATATCTTTTTCTGTGTCTTTAACTGCACATCTTTCCACCTTTTTAATTTTAAAATGCATGTGTGTTAAGCCTAGAATTTCCTGTGGCTACAAGGAATGGGGTCTGATTGATCCTAATAAGGGACAGTCTAAATGAAGTGCTTGGACTTGCCCGGGGCACTTGTATCTGCAGGTGCTGGGATCCCTTGCCAATGCGAATGACTTTTTAGAACACAAGTGATTATTTACTGCTGAAGCAAGCCAAGGGCTATGCTTCTCCTTGCAGCTCACAGCCCTTGGCCTCCAACAGGAAATGTATTTCATTTTCAAATCCCTCTCTGACCAAAAAAGAAATTCCAGCAAAACAGCAATAAACATTCAGAGAGTCTCCTCTTCTGTAGGGAAAAAATCTCATGAGCTTGGGTTTAAAACGAAATATTCTGTGACTAATCTATTTTGGGACTGGGCTGGGTCAGTTTGTTGCATGTGGGAGTCAGCAAGATGACCTGGGAGAAGGTTGCCACACTTTATTTGCCACCCATCCCACTTTTAGAAACTCCGAATATCACCAACATGATGTTTTCAAACAAGGATTGCAAAAAGGGTTTACTGTTTGATCCTCCTCTTCTCAGTTTGTCATTGATTTCCCCCATCAAAATAGTTTGTGCAACAAATCCCAGCTGTAGTGCTGGTACTTTACTAGCTAGCAAATACAATCCAAATGTTAATTCTTTGGAGCTGAGAGCTGCGTGCCAAGAAATGAATAATCTGTGCAAGGCTAAACAAACAGTTTATTGAGGGGGTGGGGTGGGGTGCAGGTGGGGGGTGGCTGGGCTCAGAAGCAGGCGAGCCTGAGCAGAAGGACATCAAAGCTGCTTCTGTCAGAAGACTCAGTCACATGTGATTTGTTTTCTCCTGCCGCTAATTCAGTTACATGTTGAACTACCAATATTCCCAGGCAAGAGTGTGAGAGCTTTCCAGCCCAAACACAGCAGGCAGGCGAAGCAGATGTTTGCACCCTGCTCATCCCAACTTGCCCTCTTTGTCTCTTTTGGGATGTAAGAGTGCAATGGACACACACAGGCCCAGCCAGGCACTCTCTGCACTTGTCTCTGCCATATAAAAGGAGCACGTGAGGCAATTTGGAAGTCAACAGTGGCATTCCTCTGGCAGCTGATGGGAGTGTGGCAGGGCTATTCTGATGAGATTTAAACCAATAGATTTCAATTACCTTGTTAAATCTTTGCAGCTTCTGCCTTTCTCTCCCACATTATCCAGGAGGTCAAGACCAGAAGCAGGATTAAAGCCTAAATCCCCCGAGTCCCAAGTCAGCAACAGTGCAGACCACTCATTGCAAATGCTACTGGATCCTGACCCCAGCTATGTGCTGTAGTAATCCACTTTGCAAATTTTGGGCCAAAGCCAGGCCAGGATCTTGGATATGCTGCCCAGCCAGGTCTCATTCCTCTTCCCACTGAATGTTGCAGCATGCTGTCTGTAATTTTTTTTTTGG
>VYZP01015117.1:0-63219 GCA_013400635.1 Hypocryptadius cinnamomeus | reverse complement strand
AGGGGGAGATGGGGCTGGGGAAGGACTGGATTGCACTTAAAACCTGAACCCAGTAAAAGACACAGCCAGAAATTTGATTCTTAATTTTTAAAATAAAATATCTACTCAAATTTAAAAGAGCCACATGCTGGGGAGATTATAGGAAGAACAGGTCTCTGCTTATTTCACTTCTCAGATGCACTGACAGAGTAGATATCTCCACTTTTCCATTCCTCCCCATGGCAAAGAGGGTCCTTCCCACCCGGGGATGTGCCTGCACTGTGTCCCTGCTGGAAACACTCATCTTGCAGACAGACCTGCCCAGGCTGCAGCTCAGAGGAGATGGAGATTCCCTGGCCACCCTCAACACCCATCATTGCACAGACAGGGGAAGGTGAGGGCCTGCAGCATGATGGTTTAATAAGTAAAAGGCAGGAAAAGTCACAGGTGAGGGTGTTGTGATGACAGGCTATGGAGTTGCATGCACAAGCAGTTAAGTCTGTCGGGGGTTAATCTAACTCAGGTACTGATGCAGGCATTTAGATAGTGGGTAACTCATGCTGTCATTAACCTGTCAGCATTACAGCAGGAAGATTATATCTTCACAAGTATGTATTGATCTGAAAAGGGACGTGTTAGGCATGACCAAGCTTTTTATATACTGTCTTTTACCACCTGCTTTTCCCCTGATCAAAGATGTTTGATGTGTGTGGTCAGTGGAAAGAAAGCCATGTTTTCCTCTAGGCTGGAGAGATATTTCTCTTTGTCCCCTTCTCATTATCTTGGGTGCAATCTAAATATCTTATTACTTGCACAGCCCCTTCCTTTTCATGCTGATGGAGCCGAGAAGATTGGGTTGGTGTCTCTGTAGGTTGACCACAGCCTTTTGCAGAGAAATTTGCACTTGCTCTGTGTGTGCTATGAGCAGCTCAGGTGCAGGACAGCTCTGAACTGGAAGCTGTGTGTAGCATAGGACTTTACTGGAGCTGGTAAGTCTGTTCTCAGCAGGTGACTTCCTGGTCCAAGGACTGCTGTGTGATGAAGTAGATCCCCAGCTTTTGGAGTAGAATTGGTTCCTCCAGGCATTCAGGCCTTGGGAAGAGTTTGCCAAGGCGTGCTGCCTAGAGATGCATTCCAACATCTGTTTTCTTTCACAACACACCGGAAAATGAAAGTTTATGGCCTTCATTCGGGAGAGGCTGAGGAATAGTGTGCATGACACAAGGAGAGGACAAGGGTTACAGCCAAGGGTTACAACCATAAATGTCTTAACATGCACCAAAAAGCTAAAATTAAGGACCATTGCAGTGGCAATTCCACCTAGGGTAAATGGTCTTTTACAGGCAACAGCATTCTTCTGATGACATAGCATATCCATTCCCAACAGTTCCCAAGCTGGGGCAGGTGGACTAGAGATGGTCCCCAAAACCATGGCAGAGTCTTGTGTGCAGTGCTTTTGAGTGACTGCCCGAGGACAGGACCATGTGGTAGTCCACAGGAAAGTTGGGCAGTTGGCAGATATGCAAAGACTGAAAGTGCAGGAATGAGCCACCCTTACCAGCAGAATTACATTTCCATTACTGAGTGGCATCAGGATTTCTCACAGCATAGTGGCATCAACTAAAATCACGTGGATCAGCAAATACCCCCAAGAAAAGTTTTGCAGGGTGAAATCAACAAAATTCCCTAGCAGTGGCATAAAAATGCTGATATTGGCATTTCTTACACTGGGTAGGAGACTACATTTCTGTGAGCTGTGCTGATGAAACTTCGAAAGGCAGGTAAGTTTTTCTTTCATTCTCCTGGTTCCCTTACTTTGGGGATGGAGACAAGAAGTTAGTTGAGTTCAAATAAATGTTCTTTGTTCATTGCTTATGTGAGAAAACAAAGGTAACTGATAGTGGAGGTATTCTCTGGGGGTTGTGCATGGGCTGTTGCCCTGCAGACCTGCTCCTGGCAGGGACAAGTCATGGAAAGTCAGAGGAAGCAGTTGTGCTTCCTTTCCCTGTGCTCACCCCAAAGCACTGTGTGAGATGTGAGCAGCATTTAAACACTTTCCTCTTTCATTTTCCTGCAAGTGTCCACTCGGCACAACCTTGTGCTTCCAGGGTCTGAACTGGAGACACCTGGGGAAGCATGAGAGGCTAAAGAGTCTCCCAAGAACTGTTCTAATTTGGCATCAAAATGTTGACAGTGTTTAGACAAATCCATGCTCAAAGCCTCCTGAGAAGAATTTATTTTCAGCACTGCAGTGGAAAGTGGCAGCTCTTGGATAGGAGGTAGGTGGAAGTTCAATGGATGTGTGACTGGTCCTAAATCCTCCTGACTCAGACTGGGAGTCTCCACCATCTGTTGGCAGCTGGGTTCTGGAGAGCTGATGGATGTGTGCAGGGCACTGAGCACACAGGCATACAGGTGCACATCCTGTTCAAATGCTCATAGAAGGTGCCTGCACTTCATTTATTCAAGCTGAACCACAGTTCTGGGCAGATGACAAAATGGCTCTTCCTCTCCCCTTAAACACATCCACAAATTAGGACTTAACGTTGAGAACAGAGCAAAAATTTCACCTACTCTTGTGTCTGCACATGACACCCCTGGAGAAAGCCCCCCAGGCTCCCAGCTCACCCAGCCCTTTGAGAGGAGGCAGCACTGCCTCACTGGGGCTTGTACAGTCATGGCTATTCCTTGTGCATGGGCCACACAATGATATAACACAAAAAAAGCACCCCATAAATGGAGTGAGGAAGAGAAAACGAGCATTCTTAGCAAAAGCATGCTAAAGGCAAGGCTCTTTGTGATGTGCAGTTTGAGAGCAGGCGGGCATTGAGCTGTCGTTCCCAGCCTCCATCATTTGAGGGCACCCTAGCCTTTGATGTTGGCTGCGGGAGAGGTGCAGCACCATCCCCGGTCCGGGCAGGGCTGCCTTTCACTGGAATGCTCTCTTCCCTCCAGCCCTGCAGGTCAATGCTGCAGGGACTTGATTCCTTACTGATGGCAGGAGCACATGCTGAGCTCGCAGGTCACCAGCCTTATTGGTGTGTGGGGGATTGGAGGTGAATTGCCTAAAGGAGGGATGCACTGGCATGCCAACACTGCTATTGATTAATGCTAATTATAATTTAATTTAACCTCCAATTAGTTTTAATCAATTGTCACATTCTCCCTGAGTATGATTGCAAGGATGATGTACAGTGAGGAGGATAATTGTCTTGAGCTTTTCCTTGTTTGCCAGATGGCTATTTTCTGTCCCTTTCTTTTGCTTTTAATGGAGCTGGGTGAATAATTTATTTACCAAATTTAGTTGCTATTGCTGCTGCTGCTTCTTGTCCTGTGGAACTATCTCTAAGCATAGTTTGAGCCTGATGCCTGGTCCAGAATTTCTCATCACAGATTCTTGGTCTGTACAACGCATTACAGCCATTTGGTCCTGAAAAATCAAGCAGGGTGGTTTCACTTTAATCAGGCATGTGGTGGAGTATCATGGCCCTGGCCACACTGTTGCTGTCAGTCATAACTCTGGGGATCCAGTTTTGCTTGAATTTTCTATAACTGTTTCTTTTAAAAGTGGTCACAGTCATGTTTCTGTCACCCAGAGTGTTTCCCTTCAAAGGGGGAAAGCAGGGAGAAGGAGCAGGCACATCTGTTCGTCTGGATCATCGTCTCCAGGGCTTGAATGCAAGCTCTAGCAATAAGAGAATGGCAACTCAACTTCTTCTCCCAAGGGGCCAGCTCCTCTCTCTTACAGCACCAGCCCTCTTAACATTCTCCTCTGTGTCTTCCCACTGAAGCTGGAGAGACTGGTTTCGTCTGAATATTGCCATGACAGCCTGGCCTTTCCATGTTGCATTTGAATGGATGGTCACAGAATATATATAATCAGAGGCACTTGTCCAGTGCTAATAATAGCTCTGTCTGTCCAAGAGAATTACAAAACAAGTATCAATTCATTAATCACCCCCACTGTTTTTGTGTACATTAAGTGAAACATCAGGCAGTGTTCCCTGAAGGTCAATAAACTGGGGCAGTTATCCAAAATTACCTTCTGAGATCTCTCTGAAAGCTAAGGGAAAAGTGAGCAGAGCACAGTCCCATCTATTCTTGCCGAGGATCAAAAGCAACTCAACAATACCTCAGGGCATCAAAGACAGCTGATAGATCTAACAATAACATCTTGGAGCCCTGATATTCATCTGTAACCTGGGCTGCCCGTGCAGTGCAGTCTCTGTGCTCCACTCCGTCTGTACCCAGACCAACACGGGTCAAGAAAGGCTGAAACTGTCAGGCACTCGGGGAATTCGCTTCCCTTCACAACTTCCTCATTAACCATGCCCACACTTGAAGAACAAAAACAACACAGCCCCATCGCCAGCACTCAGCAACAGCTTGTTTTGGCACCTTCTCTGCACCTTCCAGAGATGTCTTCCACCCGCCCTGTCGCGGTTTCAGGTGGGGCAGTTTCATCCCCCAGTCCTGCCGCCAGGTATCTGCAGCGCTGATCAAAAGCTGTGGTGGACAATGCGGGTTCATGTCAGCTGGTGGGCAGGTCATGTCCCTGCCACCAGGGCCACTGCTCCTCTTTGAGCCTCTGCTGTGACCTGAAGTGAGGCAGTGGTGGTGTGGGAAGGTGGATGTGGCCCCTCTGCTGTCTGCTGGCGAGGCTCTCCACATGGGCGTTGGCCTCCAGGGCATTTCCTCCCTTCTCTTCCCTGCAGAAGACTGGAAGAACCTCATTGCTGGAGTACCCAGAACCTTCCCTGCAATAGAAATCCGAAATAACTTGGGTGCTTTGTAAGAAACATACTGTTCATCCCAGGATTATGATCTGACTTGTTAATTTTTTTTTGTTTTATTTTAGAAAATAAAAGGTCATCTTATGTGTACAGCTGAGCCCTCCTTCCTCCTACCCAGCCCATTCTGTCCCCACTGGATCAAATTATGTGGGCTCACATGTCCCAGGCAGACAGTTATGTCTTGGTCCATCGTTATTCTATTATAACCATGTAAGTTACAGGAGAACTTCAGTGAAAAATAAAACTATGGTAAAGCAAATCCATTGCTCCATCGAAACGAAAGCTGACCCCTTGCTTGTCTTTGTGCATGGGTTGGATAACAAACCCATTGTAAGATTAAAATGAAAAAAGAAGGAAAGCCAAAGCTTGTTTTGTTCGTATAAACGTGGGACTTTCGATTTATTTTTCACAGAGCTTTGACTGGGCAACAGAAGAAATGTGAGATATCTCACAATGTTCCCTTGGCATAACATGGTGCTTTCAGTCTCATTATTATTGCATTATATGTAGCACATCTGTTACTGGTCAGGAGCCAAACTATTTAATTCTATTAGATACATCTATACAGCTAAGTGATAATCTACACCAGGTTTATGGAACAAGCACTTAATTCTTGGCAGGGAGCAGCTCAAGACTTGATACAAGAGCAACAGAATATATGCAGTGTAGTTGTAGATCAGTGTCAGAAACTGGCCAGAAATCATTTCTGCGTTCTTCAGCATGCAGGCATTCCAGTGTGGGAAACTATTCATTCAATTTATTGTTCTAACATCTGTAAGTTATTGGGTGAGGGGGAGGGGAGAGGGAGGAGAGGAAAATGCTCAGAGGGTAAAACGTTTACCTAACAAAATACTAACTCTTTCAGGGGGTTGCATGTCAGCACTCTGTAAATAATAGGAGCCTTTTAATGCACATATGGTAGTATTTACGTTGTGGAGAGGTAACACAGAATCCTGCCTTGCTCAGAAAGTTTTGTGCCCTGATGCTGCTCAGGCATATAGTTTTTGCTGATCATATTTTGTCTCAATCCATCTTTTATCTTGCTGAACACATCCACCAAAAGCAAAGTCACGTTGCTTTCGCCTCTGCTCGTGAGCACCCCTAGAGCAGGCTGAACATCAGGATGAGGAGTTGAAAGAAAGAGCTCAACTCCTCAGCTCTGCTTCCCTCACAGGGCACAATGCAGCTCCAGCATTTGCTGGCTGACAATTTGGATCCTGGTGCTTTTTCCCTCCCCTCTCTGCAAGACCCTTCCAAACTTTGAGAGGAAGAAGCCCCAAGCCATGTGTCCTTCCCAGAAACAAACAAACATGGTTTTAAACCCATTTTGGAGGGGAGGAGGAAGGGCACTGGGAGGTGATTACTTGCTCAGGGTTGCACAGGATGTCTGCAGCAGAGTGGAACAGGGGCCAACTCTGAACTCTCAACAGTTCCTCTACCTTTATCCACCAGGCCATCCTTCCTTCCTCTATGCTGAAGAGTTGAAACAATTCTGAAAAAAAAAATTTAAAGGAAAAAAAAAAAAAGGAAGAAAAAAAAGAAGAAAAGAAAGAAGAAAAAGAGAGAGTCTCCACCTGCAGACATTTCTGACCTTCCACTGACAGGGCTTTTCTTTTTCTTTCCTCCTTCCCCCCGTCCATTTTTTGGTCTCTCAGCGGAATTAATTGGATCTATTTCTCAAGGAAGTGATGTCAGGAGACCTGGGTGTTCCAGGAATAGTTATTTCCATATGATTTGAGCAGGTTCTTACATACTGTGACACGTACATTGTAATTTAAACAGATCTGGTTCTTCGGACTGAAGGCCATTTATAAGAGTCTCCAGCTGGAGAGGAATTCATTTACTCGTGGCCTTCGGGGAGCAGCAGCATCCTTAACTCTCCGCTGTCTCCTCCAATACTTGGTGTCTGAAATTTCCCTGAACTGTCTTATCCTGAGCCTGACCCTACCCAGGTAAGAACACCTATTGATTTCAGAGGTCCTGCTCTGCTCTGGGTGGACGTGGCTGAGCTCCATTGCACACTGCAGGCAGCAGGCTCGTAATTCCAGCAAAAGCATTCCTGGTCATCACTGGTAGTACTTGAGTTCTTATAAGAAAAAAACACCTGAATTTGCAAGCTGATTCCAGGAGAATAAAAACAAGGCTCTGAATGAAGGGAAAAGGCTGTAATGCTGAACTGTATTTAGGCTGTGAGCTTTGGGGACAAGAGCTGCATTTATTTTTCCCATGGAGCTGTACAGCATCTAATACAGTGGGGTTCTGGTTCAGGACAGATGTCTGACATGCAACTATAGTGCCAAAATAATATCATTAAATACCAGTAATAACATCATGAGGTAATAAATAGCAAAAAAACCTTGGAGGGAGACCAAGTAGAAGGGTCTTCAAAGGCTGTGCTGCCCCCTGCTACTCTTGATTCTGAATTGTACGTGGTCTTCAACCCTGAGTGAAGTGGAGACATGTCAAAGAAACAAGGCTCTTTCTCGGTGTGTGGTCATAGCACCTGGGGATGGGATGAGGAGGGAGAAAGGTCTGTGCCTTGCTGAGCCCCTACACCTTCCCCTCCTGCCCAGCACAATGTCCTTCTGACCATCCAGAGCAGTGCCAGGTCTTGTCACTGGTTTGGGGACTTCCAGAGGTCATTTTAAAATCCTATAATGATTTAGCATTATATTTGCATTTCCCACGTGCTGCTCATGTCAGGGATGCCAAAAGCAAAGCCAGTGACTGGCTGAGGCATATTAGGTCTCAAATTCAGCCCTGACTGTCTTCTCCCTTTAGCTGAAGGACTTGGGCAGGGCCAGTAAGGAGGAACAGGCCACTGCTGACAACAGCAATTTGTACCACATTTGTCAACACATCCACTTGTAAAAGTTAATTTCCCAGCACGTGGGTTTCTATCCATTAAACAAATATCTCACAGCCCCACGTGGCCTGGACACACCCTTCAGGGAGCCGACTGAAGGAAGGAGTCACTGCTGGCTGAACCTCTGACTTCCAGCCAGGTTCTTCCAGGGGAGCTTTGATCTCTGTGGAGCAGGGAGCAGAACAGACACATCCTTTGTACTGACCAGCCTGCTCCCACCACTGATTCTCTGACTCCCTGTGGGGAAGGATTTATAAGGACTCCACATACTTTCTTGAAAATGGGCAAATCAAAAAAAAAAAAATTCAAATGGTAAGAAAAGTCAAATGTGGTTTTTTACTCTTCATTTGCCATTATCTTTGATAATAGCTCCAGAGTGCTGTACCTTGTGACAGTGTCCCCTGGAGTTACTGCTGCCCATGCTGAACATATATGCTGATATCCAGAGGTTTAGGGCAGCAGCTCTGGCATCACACAAACTAGCATTAGCAGCAAAACTCATATTCAAAATGTTGAAGTCATTGCCAGTTACCCCACCAGAATCACTGTGCTTTTCACAGCACAATTTCTCTCTGTCCTCCTCAGAGTTCTTCAACTATACCAATGAAGTATCCTGGCATTATGCTGCAAGATGCTTTTTGCTGGTAGCAACTTTAAACTTTTCAAAATAAAGGATTGGTTTTAGTTGGTTTGTTTGTTTGGTTGGTTTGGTGTTTTTTTCCTGGTTTTTGGGTTGGTTTATTTTTTGTCCCTTTTATGAAACCTGGTGAGATGCTGGTAGCACAAGCATTGCTTACTGAAGTGGGGTGATTTCTGCAGGCTGGGAAAATCTTACATTTATTATACAAATAATGCCCTATGCCCTTGAAGCCTGTTCACCATTTTAAAGCTACTCGTGTGATGATACCAATTCCTGATGCTGAGTATCAAAGAAAGAGCTCTCACCCATCTTCTGTGAAGTCTTCCTTTTTGCATGTTATTTGCATATACACTGGACAGGCAACTGTCATCCCTACAGAAAAAATATTTTGTCTACTATTTTCTTGCCATGGTCCAGAGCAGAGAACTAGGGACATGATCTCAGAACACCATTGCAAAAATATGAGTAACAGGCATTTAATTTCACGGGCTGCTCATTAGGTGTTTTTTCTTGCTCTCTCCCCATGGGAGAGAAAATTATGTAAATGGAAAACCTCATTGGGAGTAGTTTGCAGTGCTTTGGATTACACCTGGAAAATGGATGGGGGTTCTAAGATACAGGTGTTTCGCCTGGCAGAGCACACTGTGTTCCTGGAGCCAGAGCTGGATGAAGCCTTGGCTTTGGTGCCATCACAAATCCACCTTTGGACAAGTAAGGTGTTTCTGTCATCCTCTCTTGTCAGCTGCAATCCACTGGGACCATTTGTAGGAGTACAGGCAGCCCCTGTAAGAAACATTCATCTGCCCATCTACAAATAACAGGATTCAATTCCCCTCTATAAAATCAGCATGAGTCTGTGTGGGAAGCATCAGGACAGAAAAAGCCCAGCAGAACAGCCCCTGGGGCTAGTGCAGATCTGCTGACAGTTCACACTGCTTGCTGCTAGTGATAGCTCATTGGTCATGGTGTTGGACAAGGTTTTGAGAGGCCTGACTTCATTTTCTGGTTTTCCATAATATTTTTGTGCCCTAATTCCCCATTTCTGAAAGCAAAGTTGGTAGGGGAATGCACATCCTTCTTGAATGTTGTGAGGGGTATGACCCAGTAAATCCCACACAGTTATAGCCTCAGTCACACTGCACTGTTTTTAGAGCCTACAAGTTCTCCACAGGCAGTGTAAAATAACCATTAAATAATCTGTAATGAAGCCAACTTAACTGTAATTCTATAAGGCATGGATTGAGGACATGTAACTAACAGATCTGGTTAGAAAATGTGGGAAACTTTTCAAGGGAGAATTAAAAATAACCTTTCCATCTATTTTTATCCAAAGGTATTTGTTTGCTTTTAGCTAAATGAACTTTTCCTTACTCCTTCAAGCAGCCTTAATTCTCTCCTTCTTTTCTCTTATTTTTTCATTAGAAAGAGTGAAGGAAAGAAGGGAATAAAAATCAGTAGGGAAGAGTGAAAACCTGAAAATCTTCAAACCTTGCTGGTTATTTTTTTGAGATCATTGGCCTGTTTGTTTTTTGGGTGTTTTTTTGTTTGTTTTGTTGTTGTTGTTGTTTGTTTGTTTGTCTCAAAAATTAATATTTATGTAAATCCCAGAAATTTCTGTTTCATTAAATGGGTGGTTTGTCCCTGGAAAGTATGGCTGAATGGAAGAGGCCCAGGCCTGATCTTCTCCACTGCAGTTGGGGAAACTGAAGTGAAACACCAGAGTGATGACCCTGAGGCCACGTGGTGGGGGCCAGTGTCAGAAAAGATATTTAGACCAGAGGAATCCCTGGCTCGTCTCCCAGGTCTGGCCCATGGCTGCTCACAAGGCAGTTACGTGAGGTCTTCTACTGCAACACAACCACGCCGTGCACAAGGAAAGCCTGGAGGGCTTCCCCCATCCTCACAAAACAATGCCCCTGCGTCTCAAGATTCCTTTTCAGAGCCTCTTCTGCAGCAGGGAGAGGGAGCACTCCAGCATGGGTGTTGGTGATGGGTGAAGGAGGCAGAATCTGGTGCTGGGGATAGGTGGCAGGTGGGGGGACAGGGAACAGGGCTGTGGGGCACAGCCCGGAACGTGGCGAAGGACTGTGCACATACAGCTACAGATGCCTGAATTAATTGCCTGCTGTTTACAGCTCAGGTTTATTGCTCAGCTTTTAATTAACTGTTTCCGGATTTAATCTCACAAATGTTCTGTCCTGGTCCTTGTTTAATCCGGCAGTCTAATGGCAAGCTGATTTATGCAGATCAATACTGTTTACAAACATGAAAGCCGCCAGTCGCTGTTTGAACTTTCGGCGTGATGGCATTGGTTATCAATAGCTGAAGCAGCCTCAGCAGGTGGCGTGTCAATATGCAGCCAGTCAATATGCACGGAGCAGCCAAGATTAAAACTTTTTTTAGCAGGAGTGGGAGGGAGCTGCCTAAACTCCTCATCATATTCATACATGGAGGATTTACTACCCGCTCCTGCCCCTGTTTTCTTGTATTCATTTTCAGCCATCCGAATGCAGTGCTAATGAGAATAATCAGGTTATTTGAGAACATAGGTGGTGGTGGGGGAAATAACTGTTCCCACAATCTGTTTCAGACTCTCATTCTGCCTAAGCCAGCTCACCTGCAAAGGTGTTTCCCCTCTATTAAAACTATTTTAAGTAGCAGCAAGGGAGACCTGGCTTGGTCTTTGCACCTAGTTTACCATTGATGTAAATGGAAATTACTGAAGGCATTGGATTATTTTCAACTTACTCTATTGACTTCAATAGGCATGGAAGAGCCATTCAGCAAGTTCTTCCCTGAAAACAAAGAATGAAAACCCAGTGGCTGAGAATTTTTGGTGAGGGGATGCATGGGTAGAGTAGCTGTTGATGTGAACCTGCTTCTGCAGCCTTGTATCTCCTTGGACGTGTTCTTCTGCTTGTACCTTGGGCAGCTGTTGGCATAATTGTGAAGGGGGAAAAGGGTGTTTTCCCACTGAGTTGCATAGATTTGAATAGCACAGAGTTTGAGCCCCTAAAGGACTGATGCATGCTTATTTTATTGCTCTCATCTCTGTTAAAGTCAGTGGCCCTGTTTTTAACAGGCCAGGTTAATCATGTGCAAACCTCTGAAAAAGCAGAGCTGAAGTTAATCACTAGTCAGGGCTAGTTAAAGCTTTCCTTGGGAAGAGTTATAGGACTAAACATGGAACACAGAACCTCAGCCTGATTTTATCTGATATAACCTTAACTTACCAAGGTAAATGAGATCAGGCTTGCCTGTGCCTTCCCTTTATTTGTGCATTACTCCCAACACCAGCTGCATTCAGGGGCCAAGGCCCTGCTGTGCTGGGGTTGGTACAAGCAAAGCTAATTGCATGTTGGCTAAAAACACAGCTCTTACACAGTTGTTACACCTTTCATAAATACATTTCTAATAATCAGCAGACAATAGCACGGGCAAGCCAGAAGCATAACACAAAGCATAAGAATAAATTGCATTTAATTACAAGGAGAATCTAATTAAGCCTGATTTTCTTAGGCCAGTGTTAGACTAGAAGTAACTTCATACACATTAATAGAGTTGTAACAAATGTGACCTGTGGTATAATGACAATGACTACTCAGGGGTGGATTGTCAGATTGATGCACGGCGTGACACGAACACCATCCCCTAATTTCAAAGGTGCAGAGTGGATCATTTTTATGCAGAGCACAAGGGCTCCGATCCCCTCGTTACCTTTGTGCCTTGGCTTTATGCTTTTGGCCATTTGCAGCATTTTCCAACATTTTCCAGTCTGTTTGTTCTAGTATTCATTGTCGATTAAGTAGCCAGGAACAAGACTCTCGGGGCAGCAGCCACAGTGTTTGCTCTGGGGTCCTGTGGCTTCCTCGGGTCGAACACCCTCCACAGCCTCCCAGGAGGGTATTTTGTTCTCTGGGTTCAGAGGCAATGCCATGATGGTTTAATCTGGACTCTTCCCAGATGACTCACAAAAGGGGGAAAATAGGACGTGGGGAAGTGGGAAATGTGGGGACATTGTGGGAATGCCGGGCCAGGCAGGCTTTGCAGAACCAAGCTGGATTTCAAAGTGATGCACCCTTGTGTACAGGCGAGCTGGTTAGAAGCTGCTGATCTGTTCTCTAGCAACTTGTGGCACACCGCAGGCTTTGTGAGGCTGGCAAAGTCGGAGCAGCTAATCAATTCTGCTTTATTCTCCTCACCACAGACCTTCGCCTGCAAAGCACAGCGCCGGTTTTAATAGTGACATCTTGAGCGCCTTTCAGAGTCTGCTTGAAAGCAAATATAGGCCTTTTAATAGGTTATTTTAATGCATTAAACTATGGAGAGGAGGAAGAGAAGGGGAAAAAAAAAATCCCTGGCACATACATCTCTGCAAAAGTTTCAGAGTCTGGAAGAATCTGATCCAGAAACAAAAGCCCTTTGAATCTCTCCCCTTCCCTGTTCCCCCATGCCTGGCTCCCCCTCCCCTTCCTTCCTTCACTTCTCCCTCCTCCTGCTGAGCAGTAACAGTGCCAACTTATCAGATACTTTTAGCTGCCAGCTTCCCAGATACTTTCCTTTGAATGTGACCTGGCAGCAGCTCGCTGCAACTTTTGAACTGCTATGTATGTCATATGCTAAGAAGAAGAAGAAGAAGGAGCTGAAGTATAATGACTACTGGAATACGCGATTCAAGACAAAGTCAAAATGCTTTCAGTGGGGAGCGTGAGGCAATTTATTTTAACTCGTAAGGCAACTTTGCTATCCGACAGGTAGGGGGTGGGGAAGCAAGCAGGATAATCGCCGTATTTTATCTTCACCTGAGGGCTGCGAGTCCATTGCCAGCATCCACAAATTGCCCCTCCTGAGCGCCCCGAGGTGCCCGTGGGGCTCTGGGGTGAGGAGACAGAGCAGAGTAAGGGCGTGAGCCTGGCTGGCCAAGGAGGCACCTGGGGGCACCGTCCATTTCCCCTGGGGAAAGGGGAAACTGAGGCAGACTGACTCCTGCTGCTGCAACAAGTCTGCACAGGGAATAGCACCAGGGATCAACCACCTGGGTTCCCATTTTCTGAGTCATTGGGATCCCTCTGTTATGTGAAGGAAGAAAAATACCCAGAATTCCAAAATACACGTGGAAATAGGCTAACAGCTAAGTTTCCCACATCAGTACCACCTCAGGAAAAGACTATTGTAGGAGCAATCATCATTCAATGATAATTAGACCTTTTTTCCTTTTCTGGAGAGAAGTATGGATTTTGACATGTTACTTTAAAATTGCACAAATCAGTTACAGAGGGAAGCACCTGATTAAAAAACAAAGCAGATTCCATGAACAGCAATACCCTCATTTTGTTCATGCAGAAGAAATAGCTTTGATTTTTAAAACAAAATAAATTTTCTTTTGGCAAGGTGGGAAGGAACAGAGACGTTTTCAAGGCTGAAACATGGTGCAAAGTGGTGTCATTTATGAAAAGATGTTTTAAGTGATTGGGCATTAATTTTTCAACTTTTGCTTGGAAGGAAATGGTTGAATTCCCAAGTTTTTTGTTTCAGAACAGAGTGGATGTGGTGTTCATGGTCTGTGAGGTATTCTGCCCAGAGGAGAAGCCAGTTCCTGAGCAGCTCTAGCTCTAATACTTTTAATGCCTACAATGCCAGGGATCTCTCTGCCTGTAGCTGCCAGTTGAGGCTGTTCATAAAGAAGGAGTGGGAATGCTGAGACTGGAGGAAGGTGGTTCAAGATGTTCCTCCAGCTCTAGGTTGTGTTGCTCCAGGAAGCGCCCAAGTGCTCCGTGAGCCTCTGCTTAACCCTCACTGAAACAGGTAAACTAGTAATTATTTCCTATAAAGTTTATTAGTGTCCTTGGCACATTTCAGCAGACGCAGATTAAGACCACCTTGGCCCCAAGGAGTTTGCTGGTACACTGCCACCCTCACCGGGGCTTGGCAGGAGACTTAATACAATAATTTCACAAAGCGCTTTGAGATCAGGGGATGAAAGCTGCTACAGAAGTGCAAAATATAATGATTAATTGCCTTTTCTTGGTGGGAAGTTGCTATCATCTCTTCACTTTCTATGGCTGGCAAACCGGAGGGAGTATTTAACTTTTAAAAAAACCAACATCTTTACAAAGTAACAAATTAAGATGCAAATCTGGAGGGGTTTTTTCCCCTCTTCTTTTTTTTTTTTCCCTCTCTCTCTCTTTTTCTTTTTGCTAATTGGCAGAAAATTAATGACTGTGTTTCTGACTGAGCAGATGCTCTCGTCAAAAAGGCAGATTTGGAATTTCTCTAACCCTCCTTTTAAAAACACATCAAGAAGGCAGTAGCATGTGGCAGGTCAGAAATTAAGCGAAGGTAACTGTACAGATTGTAAAGAACACAAAGGAGGTTTTGTGTGTGCATGTGAGTGAGTGAGTGACTGAGTGGGGGGTGTTATTTTCCCCCTCCATCTCTCCCTTTTGTTTTAACTTCCTTGCATTGGATTTTATGGGTTTTTTTGGTTTTTTGTTGTTGTGGCATTTTTTTCAAACCCATATTCCACCGCAGCTCACAATTAGCAGCCAGGCCTCTGGGACCTAATTAACCAATTCAATTAACAAAAAAAGCATACAAGTCACCCTGACATTTGTCAGCCATTAGGAGGGATGTCAGGCTGGTAGGTTCTACCGACATGTTAATGATGATTAGCTCATTTGCAGCTCACTTTTACCCCAGGTGTCCACCTGGAGAGACTGGCACGAAATACTCCGCAGACAGGGAGAGGAGCTGGGGCTGGGGAGAGCTTTACTGAAACTGTAGTGACCCTCAAAGGGAGTTGTGACCTTTTATTGAACGTATAATCAATAAGATTTTTGCCTCAGTTAAGAGAAGCTGCTGTCCCCTCATCTGGCTGCTGTGCTAGCTAACCTTCAGAGGAGCGCTCACCCAAAGAGCCAGGGGACTAGTGCTTGCCCCAGGGGCTGAAAACCCTTGTTTTTCAACTCCTTCAGTGGGAGAGAAGTCTTTATAAACATTTTCCTTGTCGATAGCGCTGTTTGCTTGCTTACCACAGCAGGGCTCCTTCACTTGGCTGGGGCTGTTCCTTAGTTCAAGCCAAGCCCTTTGTTCTCAGGATTGATTAACTACAGTACTCTATATAATATAGGCAGATATTTATATAGACGTGGCTTCCGTTCCTGCCTCTGATCTCCCTTAATTTAACTCCATTTCCCCAGCAGCATTGATTTAATAATAAGTGGCTGATTGTTACGGAAATGAAACAGAGAGAAACACCGGCAGAGATCACTTCCAGGATGGAGAGATGTTTCACCCTTTGGGGGTTTTCCTTATTTTTTCTCAGCACCTGAGTGCAACTTTCCTTTCCTGCCCAGGGTTGACTCTGGGTCAGCTGAGACTGCATCTGGCTCTTGCCAGCCAGGGGAGAGCCAGATGTGCTTCCCACTGCCCACAAGGGCTCCCTCAAGCTGGATGGAGAAAAGGTCCTGCTGAGATTTGCTCCTGAGGGGACATTCATGGGGCTGGCCAGGGCTCACGAGCAGCTCCCTTAACCTGTGGAGGCTGTGAGGGTATTTCAGGTGAGTGAAGAAGGGCACAGCTGTGGGAACACACCTCCACCATTGTGCAGGAGTCAGTGACCCCCATGAGCGACACAGTGGGATCCTGCCAGCATCCTCCTTCATCCCACCCAGCCCTCCTGCCTTCACCATCCTTTTCCAACCCAGGCAGCCCTGACCCAGCTGGGTACTCATGGTGCTGTGTAACATAAAATGAGAACAAAACTGCTTGCACAGGAGTCACCAGAAGTGTCCCTGGGGGTTCTTGAAGCTTCCTTCTCATTCAGACCTGTCTGAGAGTGCTTTTCCTGGAGGAGCAGAGCATATCAGTTTCTTTCTCCTTGCCTCTTCCTCTTGTCCATAGCACTGCTGGCCAGCTCTAGCCAACAACGAACTACAAACTGCTATCAAGGAATAGATTTCTTCCTTGATTTTGGCATTTTGCAAGTTTCCTGCCCTCAGGGTGAACTCCTCACGTGCAAAAGCAGTGACAGCAAAGTGTGGATCCCAGGCACACCACCTCCGAGTGGGGGAGAAAGCCCAGAGAGCAGTTCAAAGGCAATCGGGTCCTTTCCTTAATTTCAATTAAATCCTAACTGCCCCTTCACATCACCTAATCACTGAGGGGCTGATTCAGCTCCTTCTGCAAAACAGGACATGTATCAATAGCCAGAGCCAAACACTCCTTCCTGGAAATCTGCAGCGCACAATAGTAAATACAGAGAACCGGGACTATTCATGTGTTAACAATGCAGCGGCAGCAGCCCTTTATTGTCACACACATTGTTAAACCCACAAAGAGCAACTGGTAGGTTAAATCTATTTTAGCTGGGAAAGCTTGACAAAAATCCTTGCCACCAAGCATTTGATACTGATCACAGTGTCACATCAGGGAACAGCGAGCTCAAAAGAACAAGTCATTTTTTTTTTATTTCTGAACTTTAGAGGCAACGGCCTCTCCTCTTCGCTGGCTCCCCAGGTCTTAGTCCTCTTAGTAGGAGGTGGTCTTTTTTTTTATTTTTATTTTTCTTCATGCCACTCAATGAGAGCAAATTCGCAGGGGTGGGGAGGGGAGGGTAAAAAAAGCAGGAAACATAGAATGCTGTATTGAGGCAACACAGGTGGATGGGAATGTGAACAGAAGCTTCTTTCTCGAAGGAAATCAAATCCAAACCTCGGGATGGCAGCAAAGGGTGTGGCTTGCGAGGCAGCAGGACCGCTGGTGGCAAACAATCACAGCATAAATCAGCAGTCTCATACAGAGACAGCCTACCTAGAGCATCTCTCTGAAATAAACACCTTGGTATTAACACAAAAGGCTCGATTCAGGTGGGTCTGTTTCAGCTGCAAACTTTACTGTAATCTATTCATTTTTCCTAGGCGTTTTCTATGCAATGGGACCAGGTGTTTCCCCCCCCCCCATAACATACCCCCATCTGAAATTATGCTAATTATCACAGGCAGTCTCCACAAAGGTCTCTTAAAAAAAAACCAAAACAAACAAAATCTGGGTCTGGAAAAGGACAAAGCTCCCCTGAAGAAGATGGAAAAAATTTTCTTATACAGCACCATTTGTCCCCATTGCAGGGATCACTGAATACTGCCAGGAAGGTCTGGTGTGACAAGGGGACATTAGTGTTATCCAGCTGGTGGAGTCTGTTGCCTAGTGGAATATTCTTATTTAGATGATGGCAATGAGTGACTCCTTGAAAGGGTAATTCAAAGCTTCCAAAGTAGGATCCCCCACTGATTTTATAACCCATGTGTTGGTTTTATAGGGACATTGAAGATAGCTCTGTAATTGTGGATGTCTTTCGTATTAAGGTGTTCCTCTTAAATTTTACAAGTGGATTTTTAACATTCATAGAAATTACAACTCACTGGGAGGATAAAGCCCAGGGCTCTCAACGCAAACCACCATTTTTTATAACTCCCATGCCTCAGAATAGCAGGGTCAGCAGGGGATAAGAAATTGCACACATTGTATTTTCTGGGAAGAGTGGATGACATTGGTCCCTGAAAACCCTTCTATGTATATATGGGTGAAGAGAGGGGTCTGGATTAAGGTCTTTGGATGTAAAAGGAACTTGGAAAATGCCAATAGACAGGATTTTGAACTACAGAGGACATTGTGACTGATGTGTCATGCAGGGAAACCTGGGATTAAGGAATTTACCAGCTAAAACAAACTTCACATTCCAGAACACTCTACAAGAATTTTTGAAGGGGAGGGGAAAAAAAAGATCTGGTTCAAAACAGGGCTGTATTAAACTCAGTGATCCTCATAAGCATCACCACCTCAGCTTGGGCACCCAGGTGCCTTTCAGCTACCCCAGGGACAAGGGTAAACTGCAACTGCACCTTGATCCTGCTGTCAGATGCTGATGTGGCTCCTACACCAAGTTTCTTTGTCATACTGCCACTCTGCTGAGAACCTTATGGCTCAATTTTATGGATGAATTTTATGCCATTGAAAGTCAGCCAGGCAGTGTAGAGAGGCTGTTTGCTCAGCCATAGCAGGAGTATCTGAAAACACTGACATCTTGTGACAGTTTGGAGTGAGATGACAACAGAAGAGAGCTGGAGAGCTGGCAGGGTGTCCGTGCCTCTTCAAGGACTGGAGATTTTAAGGAGGCTTTTACATTTATTGCCATTTTTCACATTCCTTCTGCACCACAGCCCATTTGGAGGCCCTGCTGCCACCAGTGAGAGCAGGTTCACATGGCATTGAAGGTGTTTAAGCCCTGAGTTTCTGCCCACCTTGCTGCTGATTCACACTGTTACCCTTCAAACAAAGGTTTGATAGCCTAAATCTTGTGATAGCATCTGGAGCCCCACTGTGGGGACAGGCCCACTACCACTCTCTCCTGCAACCTACAGCCTCTCCTGTTTCCCACAGACCCCTTCCCATCCAGTGATGACTCCCAGGACTTTGTGGGCACACCCTGCACTGCCCCCACACACCTGGACACCCACAGGAGCAGCGAAGGTGTCTGACCCCCTGCCCAAATGCTGCATGAAGAATGGCAGCAGCCCCATGTCAATAAAACATTTTGTGTCTCTGAAAACTGGTTTTAGCTTCTTTAAGACCACAGTGAGGAAACATCTGGCTGATGCTGCCAGTGGTGCAGAAATGGGGCGGCGCTGTGGTGTGTGGTGCTGCATCCTTGCCCAAATTGTCATCATGGCTCAAAGGGCCAGCTGAGTGGCTGCCCTCCAAACCAAACCAGAGGGAAATGTGCTGTCAGAGAAGCCACACCAAGTCCCTGGTCTGGACCAAGTCACCAGATTGGCCCAAGGTTTCATCCTGTGTTCAGGTCTTTGGTTTAGAGTGAATGTTGTTTATTTATGCAAAATAGGTATTTTTAGTCAGTTAAACTGAGGTAGCCTTTTCTAGCCCAGCCAGATTTTCCTTCCCCATGGGAGAAGTCAAGTCTCAACCAGTCTATACCTGATGACTGCCAACCTCAAACGTTTAAATTCCAGAATCAGGAGATTTGCCTTAAAATTATAAGATGAAAAAGGAATTGGAGTTGCTTATTTACTTAGCTCTTTGCTTAGGTCTTTTGAGGAGTGAGTATCATGTTTTCAAACTTTACTGGCAATCACTGAAAGATTTTTTTTTTTAAAGAAATGACAAGATTTTCATATATTCATATGACTCCTGGAGCTGGCAATTTGAGGAAAATTATCAGGACTCAAGATAAAACTGTGAAAGCTGGTATTGTTGGGACTCAAATTGAAAGTAATTTTGTAACTTAGCTACAGAGTAGAAAAGCAATAAAAATAATGTGATTATATGAGATTATTTATTCCATATCTAACAGCTATATAAATGCTATTAAATGAAGGAATCTTACCTAATTAGTTCAATTCCTTTTCATTTGCAGAAATATGTTATAAGGAGTATCAAATAAATAAATGTTGACAATTATGACAAAACAACATAAAAGACTTGCTGTGAAAATTTAAAGCAAATTTGTTATAGTTTGAAAAGAAATAGCTGGTTGAGAAACCAGTCAGCGCTTTCCAACTTCTTTTATTAAAGAGAAACTAGACTGTTTTTAAATTTCTTTCTTTGAAAGATCCCGAGGTGTTACGAATAGTCTGCTAAGCAGAGTCCAGGTAGGGCTGATGAACTGCTTTAACCAGCTTCTGTTTCCAAAATTAAAGTTCTGTGGGCAGAAGAGGTCGTCAGGGTGGCTTGCTTTTTCCTTATTGAAGTCGTGTTTGGGCTTCACAGATTTTAAAGCCAGAAGGGACTATTATGATTCTCTCGCCTGACCTCCTGCATAACACAGACTGCAGAACCTCACCCAATAATTTTCGCATCAAACCCATAACTTCTGTTTGATCTAGAGCATATCTTTTACATCAAGACTGGATATCTTCTTAAAGACTTCAAAAGTGATGGGGAATCTACCAAGTTCCTAGATAAGATAGTTTGAATTTGTCTAACTTCAGCTTTCAATCACTGGATCTCATTATGCCTTTTTCTGCTAGATTAAAGACTGTTCTTCCATCAGAAACCTCTTCCCATGTAGGTACTTGAAGACCTGGAGAGGGTGATAAGAGAGGATGATATTTCTCGAATGGTTGAAGAGAATGTGTCACCTTAACAAAGATAAAAACTTATCTGTGGATATTCTTTATTTTTCCCCCCAGTTTAGTGCTGGTAAAAGGTGAAACCAGTAGTCTGCTCTGGTGAGCAGAGATTACTGCCAAGAATAAGGGCTACAACATCAAACTCTGACTAACTCATTGTAAGGTATATTATTGTGGATTTGAAAATATCTGTCAATTAAATTGCCCTTCCTTTTCCCAGGTAGAGACACTACTGTATAGTAGGATGCAGCATCTGCCCATATGATTGGAGATTGTGTTTTTAACAGGCATTTACAGTTTTAATTCACTCAGGAATGATGCATTTCACAATTTTTTTATCCTTTTCTTTCTAAACACAAGCACAAGAATAGCGTCACCTCAGGCTATGTCTGTTTTAAAAATGTTTACTACAGTCCCAGGAAAAAGTCTATTTTTTTGTGTGTGAATCTACATGAAGGGCTAATTTTTGCTGTAGGCTAATTGTGAAACTACATACACTTAAAAAAAAATAAAAACAACCAACCAAACAAGCAAAAAAATACCCACAAACCAAAATGCAGCACCTCCATTCCCAAACAACTCCTTTCCTGCCCATCTAAAACAGTCTTATTGTTATAAAATAGGAGAGGACAAAGGAAGTACAAGAAAGAAATATTTGCATGGAGGTCAGTGGCTCCTAATTCTCTCCATGAATGACTTTTCCTCCCTCTTCAGACCACTGACAAGAATCCCTGTGATTATTTGGCCAAGGAGTTTACAGGAACACTATACTGTGTGTTGCTTATCCAAGGTGGATAGTGCCATAAAGTGTATTCACTGGAATGCTGCACACCTGTGTAGGAACAAAGGAGATTATTAATGAACAGTGGTAAACCACATGGTCTTGGATTCATGTTGCAAACTCTGTCCTGCATCCTTTTTGACAGGACACAGCGCTCACTTCCACACACACTGTCTGACTTGAACAGAGCAACATTTCCAGGCCAGTACTGGAGCTCCCAAGCTCATATCTGGTGCCTTTCCAGGGCCATGTCTCTCCAAAGGGAATGTCTAACTATATATTATCAATGGCTTTAGGGTTAAGGAAAAAATGGGATTTTTTATTTCCATTTCATTATGTAATTCTTGACAGTCTGAGGTGGAGCTAGGAGCTCTGCAGGATCAAGCAGTCAAAACAGAAGATGGACATGACAACAAGAATTATTTTTTTTTCCCAGAGAAATTATTTTCTTACATCTGAAAAAAACCCAAACTTTTTTTAACATCATGTTTCACTTTTTGCACTGTGCAAACATTAGGGATAAGGGTGGAAATAGCTAATGGTATTTTTGGCCCAGCTCAGTGATGTTTTGGATAAAGATAAAATTCTGGGTGTTTCAGCAGAATTGGCTTTATCAACACCATGAGGTGCTCCAGTCTCTCCTGTGGATTTATCCACGTGCTGGTTGGGCAGTGGAGGTCTGGCATTCAGCCAGTGTCATCCAAAGAGCTGAAAGGGCCTGAAGAAGCTGGGAGAGTTACGTGCATACAGGCAGGTCTGTTTTATTAAAACAGGCAGGGCACACAGTTTACCTTTTGGAGCCAGCATCTGCCAATACAAACTAAACTTTCCAGTGTTCAGTTGGGAATTAGCCCACAGAACCCAGTCTGAAAAGCACTGCTGGATCTGGAACTGACACATCCCTGTTCAGCCCCAGCCTGTAGGCAAGCAGCAGAAAAGACCACTGTCTTTGGTGATACCCAGGAACTCTTCAGCAAGGAATGTTAAACCAACATTAGTAAATAAATTTTTTAAGCAACGGCTCTTGAAAAGGCCACTTATTATCCCAAGACATCTCATCAGCTCCCCATGGATATGGCAACCTGTCTCTTCACAAACAGGTGACAGCCTGGCAACCCCACTGCCCTTCTCTGGCTCCCTGGGCTTCCCTGCCCGTGCACAGAGCAGCCTGTGCTGATGAAAGCAGCTGGTCTGCAGGTGTCTGCACCAGCAGAATCCAGCAGGCTGCTGATGTCTGAGTCAGGCACTGCCTGCCTGCAGCTCACGGGCATCCTGGTTCAGCCCCATGTCCTTCCCAGTGGTGGCTGGTGGCAGCAGTCCCCCTCTGTGGTCCCCATGTCAGGACATCCCAAACCTGCTCCACTACACCCCTGGGGGATTTACAGCTGCAGAGATAGGTGGAGAGGCAACAATAAGCAGCACAGTGCTTTAATTTGTTCCCACTGGCACAGTAGCACCTTGAGCACAGTTAGGAAGGTGGCACCTGGAGGAATGTTCTCCAAAAAGCCTCCTCTAAAGGGCTGGACTCCTCACCATGTCCTGGTGTCCCCCTTGGAGGCACACAAAGCTGTTGCTCAGCTTGGTTTTCCTCTATATGAAATGCAGTGAGCAGAAGTAGCAACCCACTTCACAGGCATGCTGTGAGACCTCCTTAATGAATGTGCATGAAGGACCCAGGGATGATAAATGCAAAATAACAAATAAAGAAAACCACGGAGTCTCAGAGCACTGCTAAAGGAAGTCAAGCATGTGATGAAAGGAGGTTTTAATAGATCCTGACCAAACCTCCCTGTGTTGCAGGCCTGTGAGCAAAATGCAGTTTGCCTCATGCCACGTGTGAGGAGACTTAGAAAGCCAATTAAAACTGTAAGTAAAGTCTGGAAATTTTAACTTCCTTTTTTTTCAGCATGAGATTTTTAGGCTGTCTAATCCTAGGCACATCTGAGCTGTAAAGCACCTGTGCTGTGCTGTGTTTCGGTGATCTAGTGCTGATATCCTGGGCAGTAGCATAAAATATTCACAAAGACAAATGTGAACTGAAGCTGTACAAGCTCCCTCTACCAGCTGTGTGGACAAAAAAACCCCAAAAAAACCCCCAAACGAATCACCCCCAAAAAACCCCAAATGAAAACAAACACAAAAACAAAAACCAAAAATATCCCACCCAGTTAAAGGGAATGTAGAAAGCAATCAGAAGTGCCTGCACATACGTGAACTAGTCTGTGTGCTTTAAAAGAGAAATTATCAGGGTTTTGTGAACAATGTTCTCCTGACAAGTCAGGTGAATTTTATTCCTTGCTTTCAGCTGCTCCAGTGAATTTTATACTGCTCTCTAGAGAGGCTCAAGCTTACAGTGCTTCTTCCAAAAATGTCATCTTTTCTGTCTTTTTTGCATCCCTCTCCTTGTCAAACTTCCACTGCTCCAGTCCCCAACTCTTTTAAATGGGCCTTTCCTGTTCATTTTTGTGCTTTAGTGGCGGCACATAGCCAAAAGTTTTTCTTCCTGTTAAGCCTGAAACACCCATGAAGTTAAACTTCCCATTGACAAAAGAAGAGGGGCATGGAGACTTGGAAACCTCCTGAAAGGAGAGAATAAACTGTCAGGATGGGTCTGTGAGAGGCTGGTACTCTGGGTGTCCATGGGTTAAGGTGTCTCTCCTTCACAAAGCCTCTGAGAGATGTGCCATAATTTCCTATAACACGTAACGGTTGGACAACACTGGAAGAACAAGTAGCAGAGAAGAGAGGGTGTGGGATTTGGGAGATTTGTTGTTGGTTTTGTTCCCTGTAATCCCATAATATAGAGGATTTGAGGCCCAAAGTAGAGGCTGAAGGAGCAGAAGCCTTTCCAGGTACTGCTGGATGTGTCCCCTGGACAAAGGCAGGGATAGCAGGGGCTCAGACTGGTCTGTCCAAACTCATCCTTCAGGACAGGTTTGTTTACCACTGTTCTCTCCTGTCTATTCCAGAGAACCATGGCATTAGTTAATGCCACGTGGAATGCTGGGGACACCTGCCCCTGCTCCCTGGGGGCCCAGTGACCCTGCAGTGGCAGGAGGTGGTGGCTGCTCCAGCCCAGGGAGGACTGGAATGACTGACCCAGAAGCGAACAGCCCAGTATCCTGTTACTAATCCAGCGTCCAGCTAGATCCCCAACTCCCCCCTCTTTTTATTTTTTTTCCTTTAAAGGGCATTTGCTGCACCAGCTGCCAGAAGATCTCAATTGCATCATGTCAGCAGATCCATCTCAGCCTGGTGTTTTATTCCAGGGTAGGCTGGGCTCAGCTCTTCCGTTAAACAATTAAAGTCATGCGCGCCAAACTCGAACCAGGCTCTGCTGGAAGAGAACAATAAATATTGATGACTTGAGGCAAGTCTGGCTTTTGTGACGTTTGATGACAACTGGTATCACTTACAAAAATTACATCATAAAGAAAAAGCAATGAAATGGCATGTCATCAGGCATCACTAAATGTCAGAAGAAATATGTTTATCCTTTGTTTTCAGATCCAAATTCAGTTTTAACATTTAAATGAAATCTAGGACCATTTTGATATTTATCAGGCACCATTACAAAAAGTTCTGGGGTATTTTTGTTTGCTAACTTGCTCATTGCCAAGGGTGGTGTGTTGTTTATGTTCCTGTTCTTTCAAGCCAATTTATGCTTAGTAGAGCATCCTCTGAATTGAAACATCCCCTTCCTCTTTACCCCACCCACTTATTTTTGTCTGTTCTCATCCTCAGGAGGATTCATGGGCTGGCAGCTTGTTGAAAACCTCAGTGTAATCAATGACAATACTGGGCTTGGAGTGAGATTCACAGAGGTCTGGTATTAGCAATAATCCATGGGTTTATTGAGATACTTGGAGATGTAAACACTTTGTCTCCTGTTTTTTCATAAAAGAACCAGCTAAATAAAATTAGGACTGTCTGGACCACTGCACCACGGCTCTGTGGTTCAAACAAAACAAACCCTCCCTCTGGACATGAACCTCAAGATTCTATATACAACCAAGGATGTTAAAATAAATGTTATTATTAAGCAACATTAGAATTTTCAGCTATTCTGAGTGCTTTAATATCTATTGCTATACACATTAAAAAAAACAAAACCAACAAACAAAAAAACTCCAAAACAAAACAAACAAACAAAAAAAACCCCAACAAAAACACACAGAGAAACCTTAAAATGCATGTCTTAGTATTGAGGTCCTTTTGCTGGTCAAATTCTAAAAATTCTTTCTTGTCTTTGCACGAAGTGGTAGATCACATGAGAAACCTGGCCTGGGGTTCATTACTGTGTTTGTCAAGTTTCACTTTTGATAATTGAAACAAATGTAAAAAGTTACAGTTCAGGGAGGAATAGGTAGAAGAAAGTAGAAATGGCACTCAGCAAGCATCTGGGAGGGTACAAATGTCATTTCTCTTTGAAACAGCACACAACAGCATTCAGCACCTTTTACAGCAACCTACATCTCTACGATGTCTGAAACCAGTGAGCTCTTTGAGCAGAAGAGCTTTGCCATTGCTTTCATTGTTAACAATGTCCCCTGATGTCTAATGCAGGGGGAAAAAATATGCTCAAGTTTTTTGACTCAGCCATAGTAGATGAACATCCCACCCTCCTGTAGCCCGTACACAAAAGGTGCAGCTGCCCCACACACATCTCCAAGGCAAACTGTGCACACAACTTCAGTGTCTTCTCACACATCAGCCAGAACTTTGGATTTAAGCACTTGGAAGATTGGGTAAAACCTGCCCTGTACCTTTATTGCAAGTTAAGCCCCCTGAAGATTTCAGTGTTTTTCATTTAGAAAGCTGCTACAAGGGGTCGGGGAGTTGCTTTTGACTCTGGGGGATCTAAACCCAATTAAACTATGCAAAAAGTACATTTCTGGAACAATTTTGCAGTAAAAGTTTCACTCAAGTTCTACTTGTTGAGTTTTTGGCTTATCCCTAAAGAGCCAAAAAAGTGGGAAATGTATTATTTTTTTTTTCCTCCTGGATGGTGCACAGGCTGCCAGTCCATGCAAGCTGAATAATCATTGCTGGGTGTTAGGTCTCAGATTTTCTGATGATTTTAAAGCAAGGCAGGGGCAGCTGCAGTTGTTTTACACTGAGGAATTTCAAAGAATCATCATATGCTTTTTCTTGTAGTTGAAATGCTTAAAATATTCCTGTTCCTAAAGTAAGCTGAATTTACACACATTTATATGTATATATAAACAAACACATACTAAGGCTCTAACTCTGCTGGGGAAAAAAAAAAGTAGCAGTTGAAGCAGGAATACATCTAAGTTATTCTGGGAGACTATGAAAGCATCAAAAAATAAATAAAACCTATAAAAAACCCAAACCATGAACGAAAAGAAAAAAAAAAAAAAGAAGGAAAAAATATAAAAATCAAGCATTTTTAAGGACAGGAAGATATTTCATTGGCTTTGCTCATTTGCATGTCAATGCCACAATGCCACTCCAGCTTGGAGCTGCTTCATAGCAGCACTGGTGTCTGAGCACAAGGGAACAATGTAAGAGGTCAGAGCAGCACATTTGTAGGTTCACTGATTTCTTTTCAGCGTGCTCAGGAAAACAAAACAGAAGTGGAGGGACAGGATCCGTATCCTACGTGGTGATTTGTCACTGACCTTTCAGGTCTCCAGCACAAGCATGGTGGCTGGTTTTCCTTTACTCTGCACAATGTGGGGCAAGGAAAAACCCTGGAATTCCACTGTGGGCTCTGCTGCATCTTCACAATCAGCACAACACCCATCTAGGAATGCTCTGACTATCAGCTTTTCTGTGCCTGAGCTGAAGGTCAGAGTGTCTTCAGCTGAAATAGGAGCAGTCAGCTTTAATTATTACTGTCAACTTCTCTAAAGCCTTGTATCTGAATGTTCCAGGGCATTTTATGGATGTTAAGGGGTAAATTTGGCTCTGTTACACATACAGAGCTTTCTTAAAGGATGTTGTATTTGTGGCTCTGATTTGAAATTAATGAAATTTCATACTATCATACTATCATACAATTAATGAAATTTCATACTATCACATCAGCAAATGCTCTTTGGAGGAGCCTCCAGTTCCTGTGAAAAGCAAACTATACCAATGTGTGGGGTAAGAAAAGGAAAAATACTGAGTCTGAGGATGGGAAGGGTAAGCAAGCCTGGTAAGAAGTTCCTGCTTCAGTAGTTCACAGGTGAAGTATTCTACTGAAATTCTGGCTGCAACTTTTGGATATCACACAGGACTCCCTTATCTTTCCTTAGCACTTGCCGCTGGTTCATGATCTCAGCCCTGAATTTTGTGGTTCACACTTTCAGGTGGTTATGGTTCCCTTCAGGCTTAACTCTGGACTACTGCCTTCATGAGATGGTTAAAAACTTAGAAGTTGCAGGTCCAGGACTCAATTTTCTTTGTGGAGCCAGCTCCAAGTTTTCTCACCATGCTTAAGATGACTGCTTAAACAAGTCCAGCTGTTGCCACATGATAAACACAAACAGCTACTCTGGATTAGACCTACTGCTACAGCTACAATTTTCTATTTTCTTAAATGCCTGGGAACTTATGCCACCATGCTGTAGAACCAAAGCAAGAACGAGAGACCTGCGGTGGAATCCAAAATCTCTAAACAAACCAAAAATAAATTCTGCAGCTGGAGAATACCAAGAGGAAATGGAAGAGCTGCCAATACATGCAGCATTTTTCAGCCTATCATTATGTGCCAATTTTAGCTTGTCAACCATTACTGGCAGTGGCCAGAGAATGTGAGTGATTTTCATTAATTACCATTTCCCTGCAAATGTAGATAACCAGAACTTTCTTCCACCTCACTGATGTGCAATTTTACTTTTCTTTTTTCCTCAGTTACAAAACTTCCAATTATCTTTGGAAACAGGAACTTTCACCAGGCCTTAAGCCTGCAGATTTGTTCCTGGATTGAAGTTGTGTCTCATTGATTTAAGTTCTGTTTTATATTTGCTTGCATCTCCAGACACTGAATGCTGATCAGCTTTTCTGTAGTTTCAGCTTTTTTAGGTGATGGTAAAACCTTCTCTTCTCTGCACTGGATTTTTTTTTTTTCAAAAGACAATAAAAAACCCCCAAACTTTCTTTCCTTTGTCTTGGCCATAGGATAGGTGAGGAGAAAGCTGGATTGAAAGGGAGCAAAAATATCCATTTGGGGAAGATCACATTGTGCTAATAATGAAGCAGAGTTTGTGAGAGTAAACCAGCTAGAAAGCTGGTGAAAGCTGAAATACTGTGTTAACCTCTCTCATGTTTTGTTGTCACCTGCACAAATGGTGAACTTTACCTTCCGTGCTCTAGGCACAATTATCAAAGTGTATGTAAGCAAGGGCTACAAGGAGAGGCAAAGCTATTTGAATTTATATAGGGTAATTTCTCATTTACTGCTTCTGTCTTGCTTGTATTTTTAGACTAGCAGGACCACAATGATGTTGGTCCTTTGTCATTTGCAATACTTTAATTATTTCATTCATGAGCTAGCAAGTGATTTTGAATGCTACAGGGTTTTAGCTCAGATTTGCTCCAGTATTCAGTGGTTAATTTTTTTCTCCCTACATGGAATATTTAGTCATGGTTGAACAAATAACAGATGAGCAAGTTCGAGAAAATTGAAAGCTAATTTAAACCATTGATTCAAGACTGCTGGTATATTCGGAACATTTTTTCTGACGTTTCTGTTAACCTAAACAATTGTATCTCCAGCACAAAAGGCAAAAATGCTAGAGTTTTCCATAGTAATGTTCTCAGCCACTCCATCACTTTCTGTGAGGCCAAGTTAATAGTTTTCCTCTCTTTAAAGGATAACACCTGCTCTGCCCACAAACTTAAGGCTCACTTTCTGAAATATTCCCTGTAGTTCTGTCTTAGGCTCTGACTTAGAATACTCAATTCACTTTTTGTATTAGCACAGAAGATCACCCTGTGTTTCACACCTTTGGGCAACTTGCCACTGAAATCAGAAAAATGTTTAGACCCAAACAGGTCTATCTCAATGGTGGGTAGACAGTGTTTAGAGAAAAGGGTTTTGATGGCAAAATAATGTTATTATCCAGCTTTCCATCAATTATTCTAAACATATCTAGATTCTTAATAAGTTCTAGAGAGTACTAGTGGTCTAGTTTGGTTTGTTTTCCTATCTTAATGACCTGGGCACTAGCATTTATGAAAAAAATCTTTAAGATTGGAATGTAGCAGAAATAAAATTTTTTAAAGTAGTGACTTTGACATGTTTCTCTCATGTCTCCTTTACGGTATTCAAGGCAGTTTTTCAGCTTTGATTTGATTTACCTACAGCTTTATCCTTCTAGTTTCTTATTAAATAAAATCTGATTTGTACAGGAAGCATTTATATCCAAGTCATGACACCATGAAACCTACATGTAAGCTCCTGATTAAGTTCCTACCTGAGGAGATGCCCAGATTGACCATTTTTTACCTGTTGAGATCCAAAATACTATTTCCATTCTCCTGTTTCTGAATGAGAATCTGGCCACTCCTTCAGGTCATTTTTATAGGCAGATTGAATCTTTGCTCTTATCCCTCCATCCTGAGGGACCTGAATCTTTGCTAATTCTACCTTAGGATCCTGAAGCACTTTGTTTTTTCTGTCCTTCAGGCTGTACCACAAAGAAAATGAACTAGGCTTGATCTTGTAACTCACTGTCAACATTTCTGAAAGTCTGTGAAGAGCTCTGCTAATTGTGCTTATGTGTTTGCATACCCATGATCATGTTCAGCTGATTAGCTGAACTCTAGGAACAGTCAAGCCTCATTAACTAATCATAGCTTTGGTGAAAAAATTGGGTTTGACATCTTCATGGACATAAATGCCCTCTAGTGACTGGTGATCACTGTAAAGGGCTGTACTTAGGGTACAGCCTGTGCGTTCTTTGGTAAATATCTTGTATGTCTGTCGTGAAGAGTTACTTAGCTGGACTGTTGGGCACTTATGGTACTGGTCTGTTATGGGACAATTCAAGTAAATTTAGGGTTTTTTGAGAAAAAACTCACTCTTTATTCTTTATCTCCATGCTTAGACTGAAGGTGTTATACGTGAGAAACCCCTCTGATACTGTGTTTGCTCAGCTTTTCCTTCTCTTCCTCTTTTTCAGATAACTTGAGCAGATGATAGCTGTCACATTTCCCTGACAAACCTCAGTGCCATGCTTTCCCCCAATACGGAGCAGCACATCTGCAATCAGTATTACTGGGTCTAATTATGCTTCTAATTGTGTTTTTCCACAACTGGAATAACTTAATTCTCCTTAATGAACAGGAGAACTGGGAACAGGAGGATTGGGACTGCTTGGTTCTGTTCCCAGCTCTTACTCTAAGATAACTTGTACAAGCAGAGCTTTCACATTTTAATTTTTTTTTCTTAAAGCTCTTGGATCCCTAATTCCTGGTTTCTGCTTCTGTTAGCTGAGGTTCAAAGATCCAAGGAGCATTCTTGCAGAGAAAGTACAAGATGCCCATTGCCTTTGCTTTTTTAGCAAGATGGTGCCAACCCCTCTGGAGAAGACCCTACCACTGCTGCTCATTGACCTGTGGATGGATGGGTCTGCTCCCAATCCGAGCTTTCACCAGTGGAGATAAAGCCCTTTGAAGCTGCACTTAACCAGAGCCTTGAATCTAGACCTCATTCAAGTTGTCATCAGACCAAGAGATGTCTTTCATCCACTAGACTGGGAGATACAGGCCTTGCCCACTGCCACAAGGTGTGACAGCCACAAGTGGCACAATTTCCACGCTGGAACCAGGCACCCTGGCCACGCCGTGCTGGCCGTCCTCTACCCTGCCTCTGACCGCCCAGCTTGGACCTGCTGTGCTTCCTGCAACCCCCCTGTCGTGTTCTGAGCTGGATTCCTGGGAGTCCCCCTTCCCTGCAGCCCATCTTTATCTTGCTGTGTGTGCAGGCTCTGGCTCCGTGCTGCTGGGCAGTCCCGCCATGCCCGCGCTGCGCTGCTGCTGCTGCTCCGCGTGCGAGCGCATCACTGCCAGTGAGCTGCTGCTCGGCCTCATGCACTGCTGCTCGGCCGCATGCAGCGCTGCTCGGCCACATGCACTGCTGCTCGGCCTCATGCACTGCTGCTCGACTGCATACACTGTTGCTCAGCCGCATGCAGCGCTGCTCGGCCGCATGCACTGCTGCTCGGCGGCATGCACTGCTGCTCGGCTGCATACAGCGCTGCTCAGCTGCATGCACTGCTGCTTGGCTGCATGCAGCGCTGCTCGGCTGCATGCAGCACTGCTCGGCCGCATGCACTGCTGCTCGGCCGCATGCACTGCTGCTCGGCCGCATGTGCTGACCCTGCATGCTCTGCTTTGGGTTTTGTTCCTTTTAATGCTGTTAATCCCCAAATCTTATGTAGGACGAATACAGGACAGCTAAAGAATGATTGTTTTTTTGGCGAGAGAGCCTTGCAAAGCTCTACAGTCAGCATGTGAGTGCTATCTGGGGAGGGGGAAAAGCAGCTGATCTTGGCTGTGTCTCAGGGTGGCTGAAGGTTTCACATTAGTCTGAGTTGATTTGTTTGGAGCTCTTTCGCACTAGGGTGCTTGCACTATCTGTTATACAAACATAATCTGTGTGCTTTCATGCACCTATGTTATTTTCCATGTTGCTCTTAAAAGGATTTGCCATTGCTGTTCATACTCCTGTCCCTTTTGGGTGTCATTACCTTCTGCCATGATAATTAAACCAAAAAGGGGGAGGGAGAAAATAACCATACAAATAAAAACTACAGACTAGTCATATTTGCAAAGGCATCAATATTAAAACAGAGGTTTTCAATACCATGACTGCTTCCTTGTTATGCCTAGCTAAGGGAAAATGCAACTGATGTTGTGTTTTTTAGTGATTAAGTGGTTAATGATTTAATGAACTAAAAAAAATCTCATTTGTTGCATCCCTTGGACTCAGAAAAAACCTCAAAGAGCTGATTTTCTGTGTACCTCAGTCCAATATTGCTACCTGCTGGGATATGAACACAATCTCTAAATAAATTGCAAGTGGCCTTGGGCAAATGGAAGAGTTTCGCTTTGATCTTGCTAGAGAGAATGAACTCAAATGTTCAATCAATCAAATTCATAACTTCTAGCTACAATCGGCCTGACAACAGCCTATTATTTATTTTTAAAATCATATATTTCATTATTGCAAAACACACAGTCTCTCGTGGGGGGAAAAGCCTAAATTATTGATAAGCCTTGTATGTGACTGAGTTTGTTGGTTTTGACATGCTTGTCACTAACTATTGTCAGGAAGAATTTACTAAGATGTTTAGTGTGAAAAGTTGGCCAGGAATGTGTGTTGTGCCACATTTAAACTCGGTAGAGAAAACTTTAATAGCTGCTTTCTTCTTGAATTCCTAGTTGGTAAAGACAGCTGAAGGCTGACTGGGCTTTCTAGTGTGAAAACAATGCGTTAGAACAAGCGCCCTTTGTTTTAATTGCTGCAAACCAGATGATTCAGGCTCTGAAATTATCCATGAGTCAGGGATGTGAAACTTTTACTTGATTTGTGTATTTCTGGAATTAGCAATTCTCAGTCTGCAGAATATTTATGTGTACAGAAAAAGGAGAACAATTAACCCCACACCTCAAGAGTCTGTTTTCACTAGCGTTTGCCAAAAGCGTCTGAGGAGTGGGTAAGAGAAGAATATATCAGGGAAGTCTGTAGGGAGAATCATCCTATTATACAAAAGCATTTATAGAGATGTTGCAATGAGTAGTTTCTCCAGCCCAGCTGGAGTTTGTGAGGAGGCTGTGCAGACACCTGGATGCAGCTCCCAAATCCCACAGGGCACCCCATGACTGACCTATCACTGTGTGCGTGGTACTGGGTGGAGTTTTATAGGAAAACCACCACCTCTTCACTCCCCACTGCTGTTTATGTGACCCTTATGGGCCTTACATGTCTGTAAATAACTACTAATACTTCCTTCTTGCTGGTGCAGCTCTGGAGCAGATCGAGGGATACCTCTGATCCATGAGTATAATACAAGCAAAAATCTGCAGAATTATCTAAAATGCTAATATGTCACACAGTCATATGGCTTGACAGAGAATTCTGAAGATCATTTTAATGGGAAGGTGATCGTATTACAAAATCAAAGTGATTGAAATAAAACTTGCTTTTCTTCTAAATTCTTGCTTTCTCTGCAGAGTCTAAATAAGTCGTTTTATTTCAGCTTAGTACAACACTGATCTTTTTTTTTGTTTTTGTTTTGGCATGGCTTGATTCAAAATGAAATATTTCAGGTCACTAAAAAAAGAAAAACTAAATGTTGTCATAATCCCCAGAATGTTCTTTTAGTCAGATATTGAAATTATCATTTTAGTACTTCTGGCTGTACTTGCTCCCAAACAGTTTGTTCCATGAACTTTTGGATGATATTTCATAATTTTCTATTGACTTCACAACAGTGGATTATCCCATGGGTTACAAGTTCCATGAGAAGGTACTGGAAAAGCTGAGCAAGAGGACTGATTGAACCAAACTTTAACAATCTGAAAGCTGTGAATCTCACCCAAGGTCTTCCAGGGTGCCTCTGCAGACCCTGCAAAGAGGGGCCCTTCCAGGGGATGGTTTGCTTCGTGCTGGAGCAGTTGAGTATGGACCACTTTTCTCCACAGGAATGGAGGTTACTATTATAAAGTACTATTATAAAGTATTATTTGCATTTTTGACAGCTTTCCTTGTTTCCTTGTTTTAGCTGCCACTGTTTCATGGTTTGTCAGAAGCAACAGTGCAAAAAATCTCCAAACCTTTCCAGGTCCCTCTGTTCAGATGTGTCAGAAACAGCACCATAGGAGCAACAGGCAGCTCCAATAAATCTTGGGGGCTTTGGGAGCTTCCCTTCCTGGTGCTTCCTTGGCAACTCTGAGCATGAACTCACACCATTTGCCTGGTCTATGTCACATATGACAGACCTATTTGCACCTAGGCTTGGGTCCAAACTGTGAGTGCCTTTTAAGCCCCACACCAATTCACACTTGTTGCAAAGTCTGGAAAATTAAGCCTTTCTTTAGGCTTTACTCCTGTGGCATCATTGCACCATGTAATTATAGAGACTGTAATGTTATTTTATTATGAAGGTTTAGCAAGATGAGCAGTTTGGGATGCACTTAATGCCTAACATGCAGTTCAACTTGGCTTTGATTTCTGCTATGAGATTTATTATCACAGGGAATACACATTCACTTGACTCTGCTGTGTGCCTGTCTAAGCTGATACAGTAGACTTTTTAAAACTAGAAAGATTCATTTGTTCTTTCTAATGTCTGGGACTAAACTTTTGCATGGAAGGAATGTGTTGCCTAAATGTAATGTGATCGTTCCAGATATATACTGGGATAGAATAATTTGCTTTCTATCTGTTTTTGTCTGAGAAGTATTTCAAAGATCTTTCCTGCCCAGGTTTCCATAGGGCTCTAAGCGACTGTTGTCTGTTTTCAGAAGTTCACAGGTCTATCAAAATGTACAAATCATATCTCTTCCCTCTTAGCACACACAGAGGCTCAGATCATTGTGGGGAGACAGTGCCAGCGTTGTGTACTTTGCCAGATGCTTAGTGCTGTGATAATGAGGGTTATCAAGGGAACAGGGATATTAACTACTGCAATCCATGATAGTGGGGGACTGTGCCTGATGACTCAGAAAGTCTCCTCAGCTGCTGTGCTCTTGTGTTTAAGGAAGTTGGTGTTTGTTACCTGCCAAGCAGCCTCTGATTTACAATCTCAAAGCACCGTGAAGTGTCAACACCAAATTAATTTCTTTGTGCGTCAGTTGTGATCTCAGACAGTCCCTTCTGATACGTGGTGGTTATGGAAGACTGGTAAATTCAACTCTGAGGTTGTTTTGGTTTTTTGGCTCAAGTGAACATCAGAGGAAATCCTTCCCTTTTTACTCAACTGTGCTATTGAGAAGAGCGGAGAAATGGCTCAGCTATGCAGCTGGAGTCAGTTGGAAGTGTTTTCAAAGGAAAAACAGCACTTGAAAACTGGATTGTCCTGTGATTTCTCTTAACCAGCTATATTTTGCTGTTAACTATAATAATGTAACCCCAAGCAAGCCACATACCATCTGTTTATCAACTTAGCCACTTGGAATTGAACACACAGCAGGTAATTCTGCTGCTGTAGGTGGCTCAGCCATGATACCTCTGGGGACAATAATTATCAATCACTTCTGTCTGAATTAAGATACCCTCTGCACCAGTTCACAACAAGAGCAGATGTTGAAAGTTAACCACACATGCCTGCACAGGGGACCATTAGAACAGGTTTGTCACACAGGACAGGATCCTGTTGCCATTTTGTGTGTCAGAAATTATTCATTGACTTCAGCAGCCACAGAGTTTTGGCCATGGCTTGGAGTGCACGTAGCAAGGGTTTGTTTATGAAGACTTTGGATGGCACAGCAATACCTACTGCCTTCAGGTTTGGGGAATGAGAGAGCCGGACATTTTTCTAGGGAACCTGTGCATGTCACTGCCTCAGCCTGTGTTGGTTTTGTTTCCCAGTCCAGTAATTTATCACAGCATTTCATGACATTGAAACCTGGAGTTCAAGGACACCTTTTTGCCCAGGTAAGCAATTGTGTGCTTTACACATACATCATATGTGGGCACTTCTGAGGGAACCAAAAGTGCCATCGGATTGTTTGCTTCTGGATTTTGCGTATGAGGCTCCCCATTTGCATATTGGCATGTTAACATACCAAAAATAAAAACCTTTTCTACAGAAAGTAGAAACCATATAGACAACCTGATATTTTCTCCAAGTGAAAATGGAAGTAAAAAAATCAGGCAGTGTAGGATGATTCCGTTCCTTGTCCTTGCTGTGAAAATTTTTCTGATTTAATTTCCTCAGGTTCTTGGGATGCTGCTCATCTGCATCATGTGCTTTATCAACATTTAATTATAGCTAATTATCTGTTTCCTCAAAAACATAATTATTGATGCATTTAATATTCACCCTTATAAAAACCTGGCCACAATAAACTAGAGAAACAGAGCTTTATCCCTAAAGAGGAGCTGATTTATTCTAGCAGTGTAGTTGTAATGGGACTCTGTGAAATAACAAAGGGACAAAAATGAAGCAAGAGGATGATAATCAGTACACACAGGCTGGAAGAAAGGCCCATGTACCAGGCTTGGATGGCAGCTGGCCCAGGCTGGCATAAAGCAGTGGGTGATTCAGGGTGCCCAGGTTCCCAGCAGAGCTCCATCTACCCCTGCCTGTGACTGCATGGGCAGTGCTGAGCTCCAGACTCTACCTGCTCAGAGCATTTCCAGCTCTTGTCCTTGTTCTGGTTTTTGATACATACAAGAATTCAGGTGTGATATCTCAAGCTGGTCCATGAAGCTCCCCAGAAGATCTCACTATGCAGCCCCCTTGCTGATGCTGGTGGGTTTCCCACTGTTAAGTGGAACACCTTGGGTTTTGCCATGCTCTGGTGTTGTTTGGAGGTGTCCTGCTCCCAGGGAGAGCAGCCTCTGAGCACAGAACCACTCATCAATGTCCATCCTGATCCTGGCACTCAGTTTACTGTCTATCCACCAGTTTTAGATTCATTGTATTGGTGGGGGGCTTGATTTCACAGAGGCAGGGGAAAAGATTTGACTTCATGACTGACTTTCCTAGAATGACACTGACAATGGTTGATGGCCAATATCTGTTGTTCTCATTGTGTTATTTTAGTTGAACTTCTTAAACCATAAAGTGATTATATTCCCATTTTTATCCTCGTGGTAGCACAAACTGCAACTCTTCTTCTGGATATAAGATGTGGTTATCTATAAATGCATGGGAGAGAGTGGATTATGCAAATGTGCTTATTACTCTGTTCTGGTGCTGATGGTGGTTTGTTTGTGCTTTTTTTGTCTTTGGTTTATTTTTAATTTGAGCTCATTAACACTTGAGGCAACGTGCATTTTTCCTGCAATCTGAAGAAAAAATCATAGGAAAAAGATTATTGCCACCTCTATTATGCCTGGGCTGAGACATAAAAACAAAGAGGCTGCACATTGTTGACCAAGTCTCTCTTAAATCCCCCAAGCTCCCCCTATGTCAGTCCTTGTTTTCTCACTCCTGAGCTGAAAGTATCAACCAGGAGCAAACACACAATGTTTTTGTAGTTGTTTCCTTAGAAATTAGGCAGTTCTGCTACACCTTAATTGCATATGTGGCAGATCCCATCATAAGTCATTCTGACAAAAAGGCCAGGAAACATTAATATTTTTGTTTACAGTATGTTAAACAGATGTTTTTTTCAGTGTAGAGATAAGACTACATTAAATATGATTTTATAAATAGAGGCTCTCACAGCTCAGCTCCTCTTGGGACTGCTCTGATTTGTTTGTTGGATGATTATAATGGGTTTTTAATTACACCTGTTAGCCAAGGTGTATATCAGAACTAAATTACAAAGCACCTTACAGTCAAGATTTTCCAGTGTACAATGAGCTGAAAAATGCTTTTTGTCCATAAGGACAAAGAAATTATTTTTCATATTATCAAAATTACAGAAGCTTTCTGGGCAAACATAGTGATAACACAGTAGATTAAGAAAGACAAACTTTTTCTATATTTTTCTTATTTGTTTATTTTGGAAGGTTCTTAGTAATTACTCCAAGCAAGTTTAACTCCTTGTGAGCAGCTAAATAAACCTCTGGTGGTTTTCATACTTGGTGAAGTTTGCAGCAGGTTATTTTGTCTTGTTTTTTTTTTTTCTCTAATTTTTTTTCATAAGAATGAAGAAGGCCAACTGTGACATTAAAAAAAAACCCCGCAAACAAAAAAATCCTACCCAAAACTAAAAGGCTTGTGTTTAGAGGAATGAGGACAAATGATTTTCATCCTTGGAAGAAAAACATTTAGAATAGTTAAATCTTTTTTGAGTCATCTGCTGCTGTCACTTAGGCTGAGAGGTATCTCTAGCTGCCATGAGTTTGACAGCTGGAATCATAAAGGAGTGGCTATTTTGGTCATATGTGAATGCTCAGTGAAGTTACAGGGGCACAACAATTCCATATAAACAATAACTGAGGTAATATTTAGAACAGGCTCGCTTAGTGCAAGCTCTCGAATACATTACTTCAAGCATAAATGTCAGGCTGGTCCAAGTCCTGTTGAGGCCAGCAGAAATAGGCCCAGTTTCAAAGTTTTGGTTTGGTTACAACCAGATCCAATATCTTTTGAATTTACCTGAAACACAGCGTGAAGTTTTTGAAAGCACTAATGTGAATTAAACTTCCAGCTGCAGAAGTCTATTGAAACATTTTTGAACATTTTGTCGGTGTTGTGGTGTGCTTTTTAGCCAGGAGTTGTTGTGTGTTTCCATCCATTGAAGCACATGATGGCTTGAACATCAGAAGATCTGGGAAGGCCAGAAGGGATGTGCCTTGCAGGGCTGCCCTTTCTGGGAGTGTGCACAGAGGGAGGTTGATGGATTTGCTGGGAGTCCAAACTCTTTAGGTCTTAACCCAGCAAAAGGTAAGTCTTGGCCAACCTGCATCTTTGTTTTAGAGCATGGCATGTGTTGAATACCAGACTTCCACAAGGAGAGCACACCAGTGGTGTCCCAGGGACATCCAGATGTGTTTGAAAAAGCCCTGTATGCAATGAGGGACTTGATTGTTGGATGACTTTAAGGTCCCTGTTTCTTATCCTTTTTTAAAATAATTTTTTCCAATATCACACTGTATCAAGGAAGCCACCATACACCTCCCATATTTGTTTTTCACCTTCTGGGTGTGCCAGCATGCAGGGACACTGCTGGTCTTGGGAATGACACAAGCTGTGGTACCTGGAAGCCCAGCTGCACTGCTCCAAGAACTCAAGTGTTTGAAGAGTGTGAAATGGAGTTCAACTAGCCTGTCTTGACTCGTGATGTGTGTCAGGAAGAGCCATTTCTCTCTGCAACTGAGTCTTTTGCTCTGTCTTTCAGAAGAATTTTTTTTACTTATTGGTGGTTTTAGGGAACTGATTACAATAACTATGTAGGTCTGAACTTCTCTGAAAAGCACAAGAGCAGGTGCTTCCATAGTTTGTCTCTCAAATGCAGAAGTCTGCTCAGAAAATATGCTTGTCTCAGAGTGTAAAAAGACTTTTCTTTGGTTGTTACAACCTGGGTAATGCTGACACCAACTGTTTGCCCCTTTAGCAGCTCAGCACTGCCTAGTGAAAAGAACAAGAAATCTCTTTTCCCCATGTGTTTTGAGAAGGGGAGGGGTTGTTTCTTTATAAAATTTTGGGAAACTAAAAATTCTTCTGTAAAGAAAGGGTGGATGTCAAATGAAGGAATGGTGAAATAGTCAATTATAGATAGCATTGTTGAAAAGCTGTGCAGTCCGAGGACGTTAGTCAGGCATAGGAAGGGGAAAAGTGCAAAAAGAAAAGCTGATTGCCATGTTTACCCTGCCTTGGTGAACTTACCCACAGGGCAGCCTTCCCTGCTGAGTTTATTGCCCATAAATGTGCACATGTACTGGGGAGGCAGTATCTCTATTCTTGCCTCATATATCTTTCAGAGAATGTGCTTGCTGTGTTTCTGAAGGTATTGCTTAATGGCCAAGGGGTAAATGGACCACTTGAGATAAGCCATATTTGAAGGAGCCTGTAGGCATGTTGTTCATGAACTTTAATTTTTCCCTGAGTGGAACTGGAAGACAATAAGCTGAATGTTGAAAGGTGGTGATGGAAAAGTAACACAAAACACAAAAAGAAGGGGTAGGAGGAAATGCAGCACATAAGAAAATAAGAAGAGATGAGTAGATGGGAAAATGGAAGAAATGGAAATGAAGGAAGACATTAGTGGGGCAGCAGGTACCAAGTGATTGGTCCTAGGATGAACCTCCTGAGGAGATTTTATTAGCTCATTTTATTATTCTCATGCAGAGAGCAACTGACTGTAGATATTGGCTTGGACACTGTTTTCAGACACTGGTTTTACCCAATATAAGTGTAATAAATGCTGGTCTGAATGAAGCATTTTTATAGAGAAAAATGGATTATGATCCCCCTGGGCTCTAATCTGATGGTGAACAGTGGTGTTGTCCGTTGTGCTGATTCCAGTTCTAGTGATATTCAGAGGGCTCACTCATACAGGGTGTCATCAAACTTCAGCAGGATCTCCTTTTAGCACCAGGTCAAAGGCTGACAAAAAGAGAGGTTAACTATGCTTCCATGGTAGCCTTCTCTTTTGGAAATGCCAAAATAGTGGCTGAATCTTGTTTTGGTTTAGATGTGGCCCATTAGAGCTGGCATGGTTGCAAATGTCAGCCTAGTTGGTTTGGGGAGTAATACTTATTATTATACACAGTTCCTGATAGGACCGTGAGCACAGAGTATAGAAGGCCAGATCTGTAACAGGTATGAATTTTCTACACAAAAATCTCTTCTGTTCCATTGAACCAAATAGTTCTTTCACTTTTTAAGTGTCTGCCACTTCTTGCTGCATGTTGACAGTCAGGGCTCTTCCCAAACGTTCTCCTCATTGCTCTGCTGGCTTTGGCCAGTGTGTGGTGGCTGGGACAGCCCCTCCTAAGTGAACACAGCAGGACTGCCAGCTTCTGACTTTTTCTTGTTTTCACAGGGGAAGCAACAGTGCAATAACTGTATAACTTCCCTGATGTTGCTGACTTGAAACGAACCCAGGTAGCATGTTTATCACAGATCACAGCTCTCTTTCAGAAATCAAATTACCTTTGATCTCCAAATCCTCCATTTATTATCATTCAAGACCAGAAAGCCTGATTCATAAAAATGAAGGTAGAACCATGTTCAAGAAGCTGGGCATGGCCTCTGTTGTTCCTCCTTTCCTGAGGTGTTGGAGCCCATATGAGGGGATTCACATGCTTTAGGGCCTCCAAATGACAAGAGAGTGCACCGGCAGTAAAAAGAGACATACTGTAGGGCTGTGGCAACTGGAGTACACAGCGTTAAAACAAGTAGCTCTCCAGTTGCTGTCAGCCTTGACAAGCACCCTATTGAAATGCAGATGCTTCCTTCTAGCACCCAACCCAGCAAATGGTTCAGCCAGAGTACGTTCCTCTGGCTCTAATGAGAAAGAGGGGAAAGGATGAGCTTTTGATAATACCTAATCATCTTGGCTTGTCTGTGCCTCAGGGTAGGGCCGTATCATGCAGGTGCTCTGTGCATTATCCTGTTATGAAATTTAATATTTGGCCTACCCTACCCACAGCCCAGCCAGGAAGATGCAGTGGTATCTGAGGACTTGTTCCCTATTTTTTGACTTTGTGGCAATAAGTGGGAATGACCTCAACCTTGACAGAAGATGAAATTTTATAAACATTTACCTACAGGTGGATGTTAATAAATATTTCTTGCATTCTAATATCCTTCCACTTAAACATTATTAGTAAAATCTCCCTTCTTCCTTTAATCACCGGAGCTAGACATTTCTGAGCTTTTGAAAAGAGACAAACACGCAACAAATCGCGCTTGACTAATTTTGTTAAATTCTACAGAAAAGCAAATGTGAAGTCAAGTCTCTAGAGGTCGAGTCTTTGGCAAGAGGAATTTATAAGCGGAGTACTATTTGTTCTCTGATTATTTGCTCCGCTGACAGTAGATGAAGAAAAGATGAAGCAGAAGATTTGTGCTAATTTAGAAAAATGTTTGAAAATGTTTGCCTTGCAAATCCAAATATATTAGCTAAATGTTATTGAATAATAATGAGAATGGGCGTTTATTGACTGAAGGACTTAGGAACTATGCAAAATTAATTTGTATTTATTTAACACTGCCTTTCAATGGATCTTTGTTCATGTTTCTGCAGCTTGGATTTCCTTGCAAGAGCTGATCTCTTTTTATAGCACTTCTTTATTTTAGTAACCAGCCTAAGTGCCTTGGTTCCCTAACAAAGCTTGAACAAGAAACGAAGTAAATATACAAAGCAAGGGCTTGCTTCTCAGAGGTGCTATTGTTTGTACAATGGTAAAGTGCCGGCATCTCCGCTGAGGCCTGGGCCACCTCTTGCTGGATGTGTAGTAACCCCAAATCTTCCCAGACAAATGGCTGAAAGAAAAGAACTCTGTTATCTTTGACTTGCAGGCAGAGAGCTGAAGTGGGGAGCAAGCAGGAGACCCATCCCAGTCTCTGGTAGCAGTGATCTGGGCTTCCCCGAGCCACAACCCCTTACCCCAAGCACGATTCCCTCCTCTCATCCTAGACGAAACTCTCCACCTGATGCCTTTTTCTTACACAAAGAGAAATGTTTCATCAGATTAAAATGAAGAAGGATGAGAGTCATAGATAAGGAGATCTGAGAAGGATTTACTAGTAAAGAGTAGCTATTAAAAGCGAAAAATCAAGATCTCGCCAATCTTTCATACAAAGATGATATCCAGCCCATGCCCAAAAAACACCATGTGGGAAGTGAAATTAGTTGAATGCATCCTCTTCCTCAATCTTCCAGCACCCTGGGTGCCTTCCTGGTGTTTATGCATCCCATTCTGCTGTGCCCTGAAGCACAGCAGTGCTCAATCCTGTGTGGTCAGCTCTCTGCTGAATGTCATTCCCCTGTGGGCCAGTGTGGAGCATGGCCAGGTTGACAGACCGGGGCTGCAAGGCCCCCATCTCTCCTGCTGCACCCCATGTAAAGGGCAGCTGGGCTCATTTCCCTGTATATCCTTTGTGGTGCAGCCTCAGGAGCCTGTCTAATCCCTCTGCCTCACTGAGATGGGCAACCCCTAAATCCTTTCTGATATCTTCCCCAACAGCTCCATCGAGGGCACACTACAGCTTTCTGCTGCTCCAGGGGGCTGGTGGCCCAGATTCAACATATCTTTATGTCTCTGTGGAACACAGGGTTGTTACTCATTCATCTTTCATAACAGCCATTCACATGTCAAAGATTTTGCCCTCTCTGCCTTTTTCTTTAGTTCTAGACTAACCAAACCCGAGGGGCTTTTTTCTCTGGTGTTGGTGGGGATTCTCAGAGCTCAAGTGCTTCCACTTGCCACCTCTCCATCGCTACAGAGCCCATGCCCCATGTGTGTCCCTCCTGTATCTCCCAAAGAGGTTAGGATCCCCCCACCCTTCCCATTTTGGAAATGCCACCAAGGATTTGTGGAGAGGCCAGTGAAAATGTTTCACAGTTTGGAAAAACAGAGAATAAACAGCATTTTTCAATAAGAACAAAAAGCAGAATGTCTTGTTCCTTTTCTCTATGGGTGTGGAAGTGTTAAAGGCAGTTAAGCTCAGCTGAGGACAAGGTAAAAGGAGTCCCCAGCACGTCTGTAACAGTTGCACCGATGCCTGCAGGTACATGTGTTATCTGTAGCAACACAATACTTTTGCAGAGGGCTTTGGGAAGTGTGAGAATGAAACAGACTCTTTTTAATCTCATTTATTTCCCCAGGCCATCTGGATTTAGTAAACACTCAAGACAACTGACAGGAAAAAGTTGAACCTTAGCACTAACAGGTTCATATGTGCATTAAAAGCCAGGACTTTCTGCACTCCAAGCATTGGCTGGATCATTGGCTTGCTATGAAGCCTTAATAGCTTTTCTGCAGTTTATATGTCTTAAAGTAGGCCCAGCTCTGACTTCTTGCCTCATGGGGTGTTGGGAATGTTTATTACTTATTGCTGACAGTGGACAGCATTACTGAAAAAAAGCTCTTGGTCTTATCCAAGGCTCATTAAACCCTTGCGAATTTGGCTTGTGCAAAGTCATTCTCAGGAGTTACCTGTTGAAGTTGCTTTACACCTTGTGTGAGAATGGCAGAGCTGAGCCTTTCAAATGGTTTCCAAATGAATCTGCTCTCAATGTGGTCGGGAGAATCTTAAACTGGCTTCAGTGGAAGCATGGGATATGGTCCAAAGTAAAAGAATCAGCACTCTGGGAGTTTGAATGAAAACTAGTAACTAATAAATGAAAAGTACTTTTGTTTATCCATGCTGGCAAGCAGCCTGTCTGTAGTGGGAACACCAGTGCCCAAGTATGTTCTTTATCCCTTTGGATTTATACGATGCTAAAATGGGAGCCTGGCCAAAGCAGGAGGTGCCCCTGCCACAAAAAGCAAGCTTAGCTCTGAGAGTTGTTTATGAAATTTGTGTGAAACAGAGCTCCCAGCTCCATGAAATCTCTCTTTGCCTGCTCCTGTTTATGTCTGTCTAACACAGACTTCCATTAAAGAGGCTGCTACGTTGCTGACCTCCATGCAATGCTGAGTATGGTGGGAGTATTTGGGTGTAAATTGTGCAAAACATCAGCTAGAGGCCTGTATGCTTTTGGTCTCATAGTCCTTAAAGCTCCTTCACTGGGAGGATTCTCAGATGGTTTAGTCAGCTTGGCTCTTTTACTGCCTTGAAGTAGCATTAGGTGTCCAACCCACCAACACTTGTGTGACCCTGTACCTACCTCTCTACTTGCTGGTGTCAGAAAGGGGATGAGTAAACCATAAGTTCACTTATGACTTCTGCAGTTTAAAAGTAAACTTGTAAACCTTGATTTATTTTGATGTGAAGGCAGCAGAAGGAAGGTTAAAGTGGTATTTTTCCAGTATTGTCACCTATCTGATGCTTACCCTCATCTATAATCCTGCTGTGGAGTCTTGTGTAGTTTTATTGAAATTTATGCTGTGGTAAGTGTTTGAGAAGGGGGATATTCCTCTTTATCATTCCTGATCCAGAAAACTGAGGATGCAAATATTCTACTTAGAATTCAAGGTGTATTTTAACATTAGGAGTGTATTTTAACATTAGGAGTAAGAGCTATTTAATGCGTTTTCTTGGGGTTTACACTCAAGATACTGGGTTAAATGATAAAATTTGGTCTAATTATTGTATGAATGAAAAGCTGCTGCGGGGAGTTTTGAGGAATCATTCAGCTGAGCGACACCTTAAATATCTTCCTGATTTTTTTGCCTGAGCACAATAATTACAAAATCCCCCGAAGCTGAAACTTGTGTAAGACATTTTATTCAAGTCAGGCATATATTAATAGCTGCAACAGCATGATACAATGCAATGATAAAACAATCTTTAGCTGCAGCATCATGGAGGGGCTTTTTGAATTGCAGACAAAAAACTCCCACCTATTGCAAGGCATCTTGGTCAGCTGCTTCATGTCTTCCACTGAAGGGGGAGTGGGTGGTTTCATCCAGGCTGGTAAATCTGAACCCTGGTTTGACACCACCTCAGTCTGAGGTTGAGCCATTTGAATTTCACGGGCATGCAAAGTGATTGGGATGGAAGGTGTGGGGGGAAGAGGCTTTCAGCTAGTTAGAGCCTTACACTGTTCTTGGTATGATGCCTCCTGATGGGAAGCAGTCTAATAAAGCTTCTATTTTCAAGTTGAGATAAAAGCATTACCTATCCAATAGATCTGTGTGTAGAGACTAATGCCTCTCCGCTTTGTTTTCACGTATTATATGTACAACTGGCATTAATTGTTACATTTTCCTTATGTTTTTCCAGTATGTTTTTAATCTCTGCAGGCTGTATTGATTTTTTTCCTGTGTTGCTTCTACACTTGCCACCAGGACCTCCTTGTAGATAAGGTGTTTCAATTCAGCGTGTGATATTTCTTGGGAAAACACTCTAAAACACATTTTTTCTTTTTAAATGTGTTTTTTTTCTTCTCTCCCCCCTTTTGCGATGTATTAAAAGGAAGATGTTGGAAAAGAATTCAGAGCACAAAGCAGGGACTTGGAATGCCCTTTCTCTTTCAGCAAACCCTTTTATTCTACTGTGAGGAATGAAACGCTCCTGTTACAGCAAACACAGACTTGTGTTTTACAGCAAAAGCTATTTAAAAGGTTATACACAGACTGTACACAGAGTTGAGCTTGGTAACAAGAGTGTTTCTGTGTTGCTAATATTGAGAAGAGAGCACTTATTCTGAAGTCACAGTTGTTATGGAGGGAACCTTCCTTTTAGTGCTTCTGTCATCTCTTTAATTCAGAGCTGAGGGGATTCTGGTTGGAGAGCTAGGAGTTAAGGCAACATATTAGGCTGTCACACAATTGGGCTTGGGGGCTACAAAAAGGGTGTCCTTGTTCCTCTTGCCTGATGGATGAAGATGTGGGATAAAGTTTGACATGGGATGGGTAAATCCAATGGTCCCAGATAGAGAAATCACAATATTTTTAGGTTGTTAAGGTTTATGATGCATTCCTTAAAAAAAATTATTAAAATTCATCATTACCTCAGTGCATACAAACAGCAGACACGAAACAGTCTGAAAATACTGTGGAGGTGGACTCAGCTGCCATCTCCAGGCAAACACAGCTACCAGAGATGGCTTGTGGTATATTGTGATCACCAGTGTTGTGCAGATGTGATTTACGTCCCTGTCACGCATCTCCCACCATCCCAGCATCCCAGGCACTCCGAGTGGCTCTGCCAGAAGGCAGCTTTTCTCTCAAGCATGCTGCCCTCAGCTGCCCAACCATAAACTGAGTTGTTGAAATTTGGTATAAGCACAATTCACCTTGGCACAGCACATCTAAAAAATATGTCATAAAGTCCAGCCACAGCCACCCTGTGAAGGTCCCACAGAGGGGTGGTGGTGCTCCTGTTCCCCCACCCTGCTTTCTCAGACAGCTGCTGTGCCAGCCCTGGTCCAGGGGAATGAGAATCACATCATTCAGTGATAAGTCCTGGGCAATCCAAATCACTGCTGAGACCTCTTCAGTTATAAATTGAGTGGTTTCATTTGTCTTGGGAGGCAGAACCTTTTTCTGCCCTATGCACTCCCCTGGACACACAGTTGCTGCCCTTTCTCTTTCCTGGTGTGGACTGTGTGAGCCTCCCGCCCTGTCTGCTGCCTGGACAGTATCCTGCTGGTTTCTGGATGTGGTATAAACAATCTAACCCACATTTAGCAGTCAGAAAACTGTGCTTGGAGCATCATGCTGTGCACTTCCCACAGCCTGTATGATGTGCAAGCCAGCAGCCTTGTCTGCCTCAGCCATGCATCATTATCCGGGCCCTTCAGATCCACTGCTGCTCATTAGGTCTCTTTCTTTAGCACAACAGTGTCCACCTGTGCACCCCCAAAATGTCAGGGGTCCTTCTGGTTGATGCTGCCAGGGTGATGACACACACACAAAACCAGTGCTCATCAGAGATGATTTTGGTAGACCACTGGAGCTAGTTCAGCTCCAGACTGATGTTGCTCTGGGGAGTTGAGGACAGGGAAACACTACTCTTGTTACCAGGTGCAGTAAAGACTCAAACCTGTTTCTCTCCTCTGTTTCCCTTTATTTATGCTCTTTGTTTGGGTGTGTTTGGTTGCTTATGGAACCCCCAAAAAGTGTGCTGAGGGTGACTGCACTGCATCCACTACTTTTGCCAGTACTTATGTGGTGACCTCACTGTTCTGGCAAAGTTCTCAGTGCAAGATAGAGCAGAAGAAACTCCCCTTCAAAGCTCAGGGTTCAAAATCAGATCACTATCTCCCACAGCACTTTATTGCCTAGGAAGCCTATCTTAGCTGTGCCTCCTATACCATCAGACTGAGATGCTCCAGCATCCAGCCTCCCACAAGGAGGAGAGGGAGAGGAGATGAACTTCCCATCAAGCACCAAGCCAAGGGAAAGAGCAGCAGCCTGAGCATCTCCCAGTGCTGCTCATTCTTTCATGCACAGTGAAAGAAATTGCCACGAGTAGGTCAAAGAGCTATGCTCTGTTGTCATGGGCTGTTCCTCGGGCAAAACACAGCTGAAAGAAAAATCAGAAACCTTCCAACCCAGTCAACTTGGATCCTAAGCAGAGTGAACAATGTTAGAGCAGAACTACATTTCCATCTGATGTCCCTAAATAAAAGTGATCAGTTTAGAAAATAATTTAATAATAAGAAATTTAGCCACCTTAATCAGAAATAAGCCCTGATTCAACACAGATGTACAAAAAAATGTTTTGAATTTTTAGGTCTACACCCCAGCCCCAGAGAGCTAAACACTGAATCGTCACCGCTCTGAAATGCATGTTGTCTCCTGGAAAGTTCTCCAAAAGGTGAAATGTGCTGTGGTTTGTTTTGCTTCCAGACTGATCTAACTAACTGTTCGAACTTTCAAAGAAACTGTGTAGGAGTCTGACATTTAAAAGAGTGGGGGAAAAAAAAAAAAAAAAAGGAACGTGGGGGAGGAAGAATTTGAAAAGATATTTTTCTGCCCCCTCCCTGAAGGAGAGTGTGTCTGGAGCACTGCTGGGCTGGCATTTGCTCCCAGCGGGCAGGAGGTTGCTCCGTGCGTCCCCAGGGCTGCAGCAGAGAAGGGAGTGCAGGTCGGGGTGCTGATGTCAGGCTTGCCTCGCTGGGCTGTCCCTGGGAGGGGATCGCTCCGGAGATCAGCTCTCCCTGCATCGCGAGATGCTGCTCGGAACAATAGGAGATATTTGCAAAGACTTTACGGGCCGTGGGGGATTCACAGCTGGAAAACACAGAGCCTGCTACAGACCGGTCATCTGCCCAGGAGCCTGACAATCTTGTACTCCCCTTAGTCAGTGCAACCAGGAATTTACTAAACTAAACTGGGGTGCATTTCCAGTGTGCCGTTCCCCCTCTGCTGTATGCAGAATTTCCATGCATGCATACACATACAGATATATAATAGAATCATATAGAATATACACAGCTATTATATATGCAAGTATTTTCCCATCTGTTTAGGTATTTATTCTATATTTTGAATATATCTTCTACATTATGGATGCAAATCAATTGTTCGGAAGCACAATAAAAATTTTGCCAGAGCCTATGTGTAAGTCATGAAAAGGTGTCCTTAGGTATGAGCTTTCTGAAATTTAGCACAAGAGAGGAAAACCTGTGTTTTCCTTAGGAAATCATCACCAGGCAATGCATATTCTTAGACAAAGTTGTTGGGTTTTTTTTCCCCTTATCATACTGGCATAGACAGACTCACAAAAATGATCTGGATTTAGATAAAAACTCCTGAGGTGTAAATGTTGACATACAAATGGCAAAGTTCCCTGTAATCTTGTTGAGCAGGTGACCATGGGTTACTCAGCACAGCTTCACTCCCAGGGCCCTTGCAGCTCCTAATGGAAGGTGCAGGTCCACACTGAGTGCCAGAATGATGCTTTTATGACTGGTAAGAATTTAGCTCTCAGAAACTGAAATAAATGCCTCCTTCAGGAGGAATGTGGTGGATGTTACTGAGGCTTGTGGCTGTGAGGTGTGGAAATAAACTATTAGGTAAAGTCCTCTTCCTTGTCAGCACTGGATGTGGACTGCTGTCCTCCAAAACTGGACTCACAATAATTCTTCTCACTTGTGTCATGCTTCCCATTGAAGTAAAATCAAACTCCAGTGCTGTTCCTTTCTCTGAGCTTGCCTCTGCATCCTGTCTCTTTTGTTTCTAACCGAGGTTGGGAATGCAGGCTGCTCAGAATTGCAGCTTTCAGCACCAAGACTTAAACTGAAAATAGTGCCTTACTGGTGAGGTGAGAGACAAAAAATATCAAATATAGGTTAAAAAATGCATTTTCAGGTGTTTCAGTAAAAAATGCAATCCTAAGAGAGTATTAGGAGAAATCTGAAGAAATTTTTTTAAACTAAGTTAATATTTTGATTTTTTGAGGAAATGCAAATTAAGATCTCTCTTCCTTAAATAATTTCAATTTTAACATTTTTCTTTCATAAAAGAAACCTGAAAATATCCTAGTTTTCTTTTTCCTTTTTCCCCTCACAGTAAGATGAGCTAAGAATGCTCAACAAAAATTTAAAAAGAAACTTAATTTACATGAAGTAAAATAAAATATGTTGTGTAAAAACAGGACAGTAACAGGCTCTCTTTTCATTCCTCTTTTGATTTTTGGTTGTCTCCTGGAAATTTTAGGGGTATATTTTGCTAAGATTATTTCTGGACTTACATCTTGCATATTCCAGTTACATTTAAAAATATTCCATATTATCTTAGTGGCATATTTTCTGTTATCAAGAAGGACAGTCATTCACTTCTGCGGGTTTTTAATGCTGGGGTTTCTTACATCTGGTTTATAGCTAACAAAAAGGTGTGAACTGATTTGCACCAAATTCTCTCATAACAGCAAGAGTTTATAATAAAAAGTGATTGTGAAAGTGAGGGAAGCATTAAATATAATGGCAGAACAATTCTTTTAATCACTCAGAATAGGATAAGCATGAAATGCAACTATAATATGAATGATAATCTGAGGGGCAAAGCAACAACCGAAAGACCGAAAGAATTTCAATTATAATATACTAAGCTTAACTGATTGTGCAGATAAAGCCCACCGATACAGCGATGATGGGCACTCCATACATGCCAATGTAGATTCCCCGAGCACACCGAACAGTTTAATTAAAAATGAATTTCGATACAATTATTATTTTAGCCTGACAAACAACCGCAACAGAAAGTCTCATTCCATCTTACGAGCTCCCGGCGCACAAAGTCTTTCACTGTCGGGTATTTACCCGCCCCGCTTTTGTTTCACACCCGGTAAGGGACACTTGGAACGCGCCGCAATGAGCATATCCTTGCGTTGCTCCTTTGTTCTGGAATTTTATCCAAAGCCATAATGAGAGGGAAGGCGGTGGCGCAGCCGGAGCCCCGCTGGCGCGGGAGCCGGGCGCGCTCCATCCCTTCGGCTGTGTGTCACTGCCCTCTCGCGGCTCCGCGCCGCGGGGACACGGGGGACCGGCGGCCCCACGCGGGGACACAGCCACCCACGGATGCCCCCCGCACCCCACTGCGCCTTTTGGCTGCACCTGCACCCTCCGACAGCCCTGGGGGACACCGCCGCCTTGGAGCGTCCCCGTGGGGCCGTCACCCCACGCAGGTCGGTGCGCCCCGGGTCACAGCCCTGCGGAGCCGGGGCCACCCAGGCTGCGGGGCACAAGCCTTGCCGGGAAAAGCACGGCCCCAGCCCGCAGCCGGCGGCATTGTTGGCGCTGACCCCGTTCCGGGACCCGGCCGCTGTGTCCGGTCCCTGGCCGCGCGGTGACTCACGCTCCTGTCGCGTACCTGGACATCAAAGGATGCTGCAGCCCGAGCGGGACCTGCCCGCATGGGGCTTCTGTAGCAGTCAGGGGTTATGGGCTATGTGATGGCTACTTCAATACTTAATCGAGCATTTCAAAGTTCCCCTGTGATCTATACATACATGACATTTAAAACATCTTTCATGTCTGTTTTGTTCTCATAATATTTTTTCTTTTCCAGCAGCTGCTTCTTCCTGCGCCTTGCTCTCCTCCCAAACCGAGCAGTGCCTCTCTCAAGCTGCAGCGCTCGGCGCAGGGGCTGCAGGCTCTGGAGCAGCCAGGTCGTGGGCAGCTGCCCAGGGAGCATCCCACACACATCACAACTTTCTCCCAGAAATTAAGTTTCTTGTTCTCTCCTACTCCCGAGTGTGCTGCCAGTCACACTGATTTGTACCAAACTGTGCAGTACACGTGCTCTGATACAGAAAATTGTGCCTAATTCTGAATCTCAGTCACTTATCTAAGACTGGTTAGGAGTCAAGCTGTGACCATTACATTCAGATCACTTATGACACAAACTTGATTTAAACACGTATCTCAAGAAGCATAAACCTGTGTCTTCTGACTTTACTACAGTTTTAGATGATGGTAAAAGTCAGAACCACCACTGTAATTACCCATCTATTTCTCATTGTGTTTTCTGTAGTGCCCATCACTGTAAAACCTAGGATATGATGTTTGAAAGTTAAATAAATGATGTGGAACTTAGATCTTTGTTTCAGCCAGGCATTTTTTTACAGCATCAGAGCTTGAGTGCAGACTAAGCCTTGTCTGTGCACCATGTCTTTTATTGCTTCCTTGCTTGTATAGTGCAGCTTGGGGATTTTAAGGCGGAGGAGGGTGTACGAATTGCACAGCTCTGTACCACAGATGGAACAGATCCCTGATGTAATTCTGCTGAAGTAGGAGAGCTGTAAATGAGAAGGGGTTTTGCTCAATGTTTAGTATATCCATTTCACCAAGCAGTGCTCTGCCCAGCCCCAAAAGCCTTGTGTGAGAAAGAGACAGCTGGTGGAGAGCACTTGTAGGTTTTAAAAAAATATTTAACTGAGCAAGAGTCATATTTCCTTCTTCTGTTTTTTGTGTCTCTGTAGACCTTACTTTTTATTTTCAGGGACATAGCAAATCAAAGCCATAACAGGTCTGAGTTTTTCCTCTGATGCCCTCCAAAGGTGTGGGAGTCTTCCATTAAGACATTGTTGACTCACTGGTTTTATCTTCTGCTGATACTGAACTGATGTTCCAAGTGTGGGGAAGTTTCTTATAAAGATGTTTCTGCAAAAAAAAAAAAAAATTCAAAAAGAAAAAAGGAGGAGAAGAGGCATCATGACTGTCTATGTTTCTGTGGGGTTCTTACTGGTTGGAAATTATGTGCCAGTGGAACTGAGGCAGCTCATGGAGGTATCTGCTACTTCTGTCTACTTTCCCAACTTTTCCAGCCATGTTAAGAAGAAATGTATCTGGTCTTTGAAACGGGTGGAGGGAAGCAGATGGGGTCATAGGAGCTGGCAAAACTTTTACTGGGACCATCCAACACATCTGGTCAGGTAGCTCTGCTGCATTATTTCTCAATCTTGTATTTTGTGAATCATTAAATGGTACCTTTCAGTACAAACTAGGATACCTTATTTTCAGTCTTCAGTATTTCAAGTGCCTCTAGGATTGAGTGTAAAGATGTGGAGAGAGGAGTTACTCGTCTGCTTTGTGACTAAAATCCCAAAGGACCAAGGCCTAAGAGATGTTGAGCACCCATTTCAGTAGGTGTTCCCACTGAAGACCACAGAAAGCTGCAGTTGCTGCCACACAGATGTCAGGTGTGTGCCCAGTGGTGGGAAGAGCTGAGGGGATTTGTGGCTGCAGCCCCTTGCTGTGACTGTGAGTTGCAATGCAGCTCCCTTTGCACAGAAAAGGCAGTGAGAGGGAGTTTCCTTATTTGCCTAGACTGGGGTGAATTCTGTGTTGCCATGATTTTGCTTTTCTGTGATTCCTGTCCTAGTGAACCCTATCTTGTTGCTCACTGACATTTTCTTGAATGCAACTGTTACAGTCAGAACAAAAGGTGAATACTCAGAGATGTTTCTGGAAGCCGGTTGCAAAGGCCAGGTTAATGGTTACTTGTGTGCTAACACAGACTCTGACCCACATGGTGCAGCCAGAGCAGTGCAGAGCTTGGCTATCATCTGCTCACACAGCACAGGATAGCACAACACAGAGACAACCTGGAGTAGTGCTGTCTCCTCACTGCCTCATCTCTCATTAGCAGCAGCCTCTACAGCCAGAGATGCTTCTTTCGAAACTTAAAAAGTGAGCGTGAATGCTGTTCAAAAGCCTGCTTGTTAGAAGAGTAGAAATGAGTGGCAGCCTGAGCCAGAGAGATATAGAAGACTTTAAATACATATATATGAATCATATATGCCAGGCTATGAGCCAGGGTATATAGAAACTGACCTTTCTCTTTCATCACTGCAGAGTAAACAAAATGCAGAATTTGCTCCATCCGTGTGTACTTGTCCCCTCTGTGCTGTCTGTCCCGGTGTCACATGCTGCAGCTGCATTTGGCAGCTTGACTCCCTCCCTCTTCCCTCTATTCCTTCTGTCCTCTGTCAGCCAGCACAGCAGGGTACCCATTCCTCTGCCCTCCCTGTTTCTTCATCAAAAATATGATCCAGTTCATTCAGGTGCAGGGGTGAGTCCTGATCAGTTGGGCAGAGGCAGGGTAGATCAAAAAACATAGGAACACCTTCTAGGAGAGCTGTCAAAGCTGTCCCAGTTTTGCTGGGACAGACAGTACACTTGTCTCAGATACAGAGGTTTAGGTGGCTGGATGCTTATCTGGAAAGACAGAGACCCTGCTCTTGGTGGAAGAAAAAAAGTTATAGCCAAGGAGACAGAGAACAATGTAAAGGTCTACCATTAAAAAAGGCACATGGATGCTTAGACCTGGTCTAATACATGTTCAGGTATCAAGATTTGAGGTCACACTCAATGTCAACACATTTTCACAGTCTTTTTTGAGGATGTATCTGCTCCAGCCTGAAGAAATTCCTCAACAGTAGGTATGGCTTTCCATTTGGATTCCCCAGTGTTGGGGCAATTTCAGATTCAGCTGGAAAGGGTGCTGGGGCATGTTGTCTAGACTGCTTTTGCCAAGCAAGGTTGGACCAGGTCTTTAATGTCCTCTTCCATCATGGTATTTATGAGTCTATGATTTTATGATTTGTTGGCTAAATTGCACAAAAAGTTAATGTTCTCAAGGCTGAAGGTCTACATTTAGTTTTTCCTTGAGGTAAGCAATCTCCATCAGAAAATATATGTTTTTCACTTACAGAAGCAAACAAATATTTTACATGAAACTCATGCATAAAATAAGCAAAGAAAGCACCCTCCTCTGTGTACAGCAGCCTGCTAGAAGTCCTGAGTAAGCAGCATTAGAAATCTATTACTTCATGGAGGCTGGAAAGGGTTTGCTTAATATTTTTAGCCCAGTTGACAGTTTTGCTAACATCTCTCCCTTTAGAGCATTTTTCACATAAATATTTTTCAACAATAAGTTGCAGAAGCAGAGTGGTAAAGGAGCAGGGAAATGTAAGAGGAGCACATGAAACTGGTAATGCAGGACCTGAGACCTATGAAATACCAATTCTGCAGCCTGATCTCTACCTGCTCTCCAGTGGATGCCTGCACCAGGAAACTTCAAAATTCCCCTGCCTACAAATAAATCTGATCTCCTCCAGGCTGCACACACATGCTTCATACTTACTGCCAACACACAGCCCACCTCAGTGCATTCAGCTGGGAGCCCTGGACCCTCAACACAGCAACTGTGACCCCTAAACATGAGTAAGAGGAGCCCACATGTTGCAGACACGTGGCACCTCGGTGGTGCCTCTGAGCACCAGATCCATGGTGCATTTTGTGTTCCACTCCAAAAGACCCAGGTGCCACTCAGGATAACTGGCTTCATTTCAGTGTAACACTGAGATCTAGTCATGAAATAGGAGTGTGAGCTCTTTATTTGTTCTTGACTGCTGATTTCAGGCATGCACTGAGGGATAACCATCCCAGAAGATGATCGGCAGTTATTTAATCAACCTTTTTCTCATTGTTCGAAAAGAGATTTTTTCCTATAAGTTTCCAGATAAAGGTGAAACCATGGCCACTGAGAATTACAGATCATAGAAAGGTCAGGCTGCAGGAACACTCCCACCTGCATACCCTGAATCCCACACAAAGTATTTCCTGAGCCTAAAAAGCAGGAAGAATGGTAAAGATTCACTGTAATGGAAATTCTGGACATGTACAAAAGCACCAGGCGTTAAGGGAGGTTTAGGTGATGGGACTGGGGAAAAGCATTATTTGTGAGGAAGTGCTATCATAACTGGAAAAACCATCCCTTTCCTTTGTGCTGAGGTCCAGCCTTGCAGGAGATCAACGCTGGAAGGGGCTGTGCCAGGAGGCTATGATGCCTCTGCTGTGAAACATCTCTGACATCCTGTTAGAGAACATTCCAGCAGCGCTAGGACAGGGGACAGACTGATGAAAATCACGTGAAGTTGTGTGATATTTGCTGTTTTCTGGCAGGTTGGGTTGTTGGATGATTCAGCTATGCGCAAACCTCTGTCTCCTCCCTGCTGTAACATCAAATTACCTTCACTTCTCCTCTCTCCCTTCCTGTGCTGCTTATTTGGATGGAGGTTAGGTGACCTGGCATCCTTTATTCATGAAAGGAGCCCTGTAATATATGTACATTTGTTCTATGTTCATGGGGTTAACTTATTTTTTCAAAAAGTGCAGAGAAGCAGCCCTGAAGATAGAAATCCCATATTTTCCTTCCCAGAAACAGTGTTGTCCATGCTGCAGTGGTTGTCCTGCAGAATTTTTCCTACCTCATCTTGAGCACCACAGGGAATTTCAGCTGCTTGTACAGTCCTTGGCCTTGCTGAGATCAGGATAACAGCACCAGCCTGTTATGCTAGCCTGGTAGGTTTTACAGCTTCCCCTACCTCCTCCAAGCTATAAATTGAATTGGGGGAACAAAATTTTTTTTCCCTGGGGAACCTCAGAAAATCACAGCTGGTGACTGATGTCATCCTGTCTCACTGTTCTCCTGTACAGCTGGGTACCTGTAACTCAGGGGCAGAAGAATTGTTGTCTTCAGCAATTAAATGGTGGTTTAAAAACTGGTTATCTATCCCTTTTATAGCAGGAGGCGTCTCTTTAATTGTGAAACTTAACACCATCAGAAAACTTCTGTTTGTCCCACATGAGCTATTATGGAACTTTTGAGAAAGAAGCTGCATTTGTCACTGGGGAATAATAAGTCTTATTCATAGAGTAGCCCATGCATGAAGTCCTCTGGGCAACTAACAAAATACAGTCTGGCTTTAAAAAAAAATAACCAGTAAAGTCTGAAAAAATATCTCCATGTAGTCCAATAAATGCCAAGGGGGGTGAAATAATTTCTTAATGTTTTTAGACCAAATGTGGTCAGCAGTAAATGAGTGTCAAATGGATTTTTAACAGACATTTTCTGGAGTTGCTTGGCTATCCTCTTCCACACAGTTGGTAGCTGTGTGGGATGATCAGAAAATGAAGAGAGAATACAGCTGAAGAGGTGATGATGTCTTGACCTTCAGCTCATCAGAGCACCCCTTCCGTCTCTCAGCAACTTTCATCTAAAACTGCTGGAAAAAACTAATACAGAGATGGCTCTGCTGAACACCAAGTGACATTAGTTTTACCCTCAGATATGGCAAATTAGGAGAAAAGGCCACCTGTTTAAAACATTTCCAGGTTAAGTCTTGAGACCCCATCCCAAGAGTGGAAATTTGGGGTTTTCCCTTCAGTTCATGTGAGCAGGGCAGTGCCCATTCTCTGAAGGGGGAGAGGGGATCTGAGGACTGCTGGGTCTCCCTTGAAGATCTGCTGGTCCCAAGTGTCAGGGGTGGGTGTCACTGAGCATTACACAGAGACAGCACTGGGGAAAAAGTGTGAGAAAGGACAATAATATCCAGACCCTTTTTATCCCTGGCTGGAATACATGTGAAGATCCAGGGAAGAGACAGGGGACCAGAGCCAGAGGTGCTCTCCATGTCAAGGTTCTCATCTCTACTTGCTTTTTAAGGACAAGAAGAATGAATTCAGGATGCTATCAAAAACCAGATGATAATTTATGCAGGTACAATGCATCTCTTAATATCTTCCTTCCAACCACATTTCCTGTATGTTGCAGCTTTTATTTTAATTATTGCATTCCAAATGACTTGTCTTTCAGTCAGCAAGACCGAAAGATCTTGAAAGACCCCAGAAGTAATTTATGAGCAATTATCTGATTTTCATTTTTAGCAGCCTGTACTGTTTCGATTTCTGTCACCTTGGAATATTCTTCGCTGCAGTGTAGATAATTTAACTAATAGGAGGGACACCCATTTAAAAGGGGGCTTTCTAATGACAGGCCCTGCTGAGCCTGCTGACACTGGTGCTGGTAGTTGGAATTATTATGGTGATTCTCAGCATTTTCATTAATCTCTTCTGCATTCTCGGGGGTTTTTGAGTTGAAATTTGCCAGGCAAGGTCTTAGCAAAGTAACAACTTTTATTCTCTTTCCTTAGGGCCTTTTTTCCTATTGTGGGAGTCTATTAAATAAGTTAAAAGTAGTTCACAAAACTACAAATGAAGATGGTGACAACAGGCTGAAGGCATATACAGGGACAGCAATGACTGCCTGGTGGAGCAGTGAATTCCCCCTTTCTCATACTCTTCTCCCAAACATCTGGGTCGAGGAGGGTGATGGAGTGGCAGTGTGTTGGGAGAGAGGAATGAAATGCATGCAAAGAGCCCTGTGAGGGCTGTCAGATGGGTCTCCCCCACCTGGCAGGACGTGCAGAGCCAGATGCAGAGCACTCACCTTCCCTCTCTGCTTGTCCAGGCACAGCTGAGGTGTCCTCCAGCAAGTGTTGGAGAGTGGGGCAAGACTGTCAGTGGGGCAGCACAGTCACATCCATTTTTCATGCTCTCTGTCCACCAAGTGGCCCCTAAGTGCAGGAAATTGTCTGGTCTGACAGTGCTTGACCAGCCCTGAAAGGAGAGGCAGCTCATGGAAGAGCTGGTGGGACCAAAGCTCTTGCATTCCTGGAGCACAAGGGCTCCAAAGGGTTCCCTCTTGGACAGAGAGCCCCACAGGGGTGGTGGAACCCACGTATCTCTTGTCATCACGTCACCAGCTGGGGAGAGGGTGCCCACAGCCCTTGCAAACCAAGTTAACCAGAGATGTCCTGGCAAAATGAGCATTTCCTCATTCTGGTCACTAAAAGAAATAATCTGTTTTCATCCTCCTTGCGTTAAATTTGTTTATTGAGACTCCTGGTGATTCAGAAGACAAGAAAATGCCACTTTTTGCCTGTACAGCATTGACTGCAAGAGGTCCCATTTTTGTGTGGAGCATTTGGGCACCACCACAATCCAAATCACAAATAACGTTTTTGTGTTTATCTCATCTTCCCTTTGATCTTTCCCACACTGTGATTGCTGATAGATTCAGCTAGCTTAAAAACAAATATTTGTTGCAGCTATGCTCTTCCATAAATAGAAATTGTATAATTTTATTTATTTTTTTAAAGTGTGTATCTGGAAGCAAAAGGGAAGGAAATCACAAGCGTTTAGAAGGGCACAGGATGTAGGCATGTGTCCCATGTCTGCAGTAGTGCCGAGCTGAGCACAAATACCACTGCTGCTCTCAGCAAACATCAGAGCCTTTAGACATTTAAACATTCAGCATGCAGAGGAAGAAAAGGCATGGCAGCTACCAGCTAACTGTGAGGTTTTGTTTTATTTCTCTCTCTGTTCCTCTTGAACGCACTTAGAGGGGATGGCTCAGAGGATTCAAACTTCCTTGCTTGCTTGTAGGGAAAAAAAAATCATCCCTGCTTTGGGAACCCAACTTCTCTACCCAAGTAGGAAGTTACAGATGTAACACATCAGTAGGTAAGAGAAATGCTCACCTTGCCCCCACCCTGGCACATCAGAAGTGAAACCTAGGTCAAATCTTTTCATGTGTTGCTCATAGTTTCTTTAAAATAGTGTTTCCACTGATGCACACCAACGTGATGAACATTTTTTCATGTATTATTAATGCATTTCTTTGTACCATGTTCCCAAAAAAAAAAAAGTTTTGATTTATTCTACACCTTAAACCTAATGTGACAAACTAGTGAGATGGCAGCAGGCTGCCTCTTTCTTTCTCCAAGATTTGAAAACTGAACTTAAAAGTCTGGAATTATACTCAGATGCATTCCACTCTTGTAATATTAACATTTTTTTTATTACCTGAACTATTTTCCCTGTCTCCCTTGACTCCCACAGCAGGGACTCTCATATTATTTCCTGCAGTGTTCCACCCCCACTTTCAGAGACCTGGATTTGAGGAGCTGCCCTACCGTTTATCAAAGCCTTTCCCTTGGTCATCAGAGAGAGTCTTGTCTGGTTTGGGCTCTATGAAATTGTCTGCTTCTACTTTTTTCCTTGCTTTTTCTTCCTCTTCTTTGTATCGAGTTATCTGTTCACAGCTGAGTAATCTCAGTAGAACTGCGGGGATGGAGATCTTCTTGCCTCACGTCAAAGATACAGAACCTTTTTCAGCTGAGCCAGGCATTGGCAATACAGACAGGTATTTATAAGTGCTCACACAAAGTAGGCATGAGGTGTCCTCTGTGGCAATTCCTGTGCAATATTGTATTGATCATATATACCTCTGACCTCCTCTCCTGCCCTCTAACCCTACAGTTCACCTCCACCAAGACTAACTGCTTTCTGTCTTCTTTACTGCTCAGTGCCTCTCAAGCAGCAACCATCTTTCAGGGAAAAAACAAAAGAAAAGAAAATAAAACTCAAACAACACACTCAAATCAGAAAAAAAGGGTCTTTGTTTCTTTTGTAGGATTGTAGGATTTTCTCCCAAGTCAGGGCTGTAAAATATATAATATCTATTCCTAGGTGAGCTGATATATTTAAATCTCAGTGGATTGTAAAACATGTTAAATAATCACTGTATTTATCCCACATAGATTTGGAAAGCATTTGTTTGACATGAGAGAAAAAAAATATTAAGATTTAGGTAGGTTGTGAGATAATAGATTTGAAATTGCCAGTATTGTTGTACAGCGAAAAATCACAGATCATTTCTCAGTGAAACCAATGCTACTAAATTTGTAGACAGAGTCCATCAACAGTAAGTATTTCAAGGATATGATATTAGTTTAAGTGATCCAACTGCAGAGTGCTGTGATATGACTCTAAGCAAACATTTTTGTTAAACTTGCTTAGGGGGCTAAATTCTTTGTGAGCTTTCAGCTCTCCTGTTGGTGATCTTTCCCTCACAATGCAAAGCCCCTTCCCTGCCTGTGCTTTACTTCTGAAGCTCTTTAAAACCATTTCTCCCTGCAAGCCTTTCTGTGGTGCAGGGATTTCACACAGGTGGAAATTTTCTGTTGTCCCTAATCTCTGTCCATTTGTGTGACACTCCCCTGTGTGGGAGCTTCTCAGAATAGAAATGAGTCTCTCCTTCCTGAGAGTTTGGCCCAAATCAGCACCTGTGATAAAGATGCTGACACCAGTGTTGCAGATTGCTATTATTTATTTATGTTCTTGTAAGAGGGTAATGGAGTGCTCTCACCTAATATTAATAGAAATATCTTTTTACAGTAACTATATATATATATATATATATACACATAGGAGTACACATAATGGGAAAATTATAAACTTCACTAATTAGGTCCTCGAATATTTTCTTGAACAGAAATCTAAATCTCCTTTATCTCTATTTGTTCTTCAGTTATTTGGGGAAAGAAAATAATTTTTTCCCCAAATATAATTGTCATATTTACTCCAAAAATAAAATAGAGAGAAAAGACCCTTCTTCTGCTGTGTTTTTATGTGGCAGCCCTTTCCGAACCTGGGCACTTGTGGGGAAGCTAATCACTTTCTGTGGCTACTCTAGGTGACAACTGCAATCACAAAACACTGATGTTTGCTTGAGATCCTGAGATACAGGCAGAAAGCAAATTTGGAAAGCTAAAAGTAATGCAAGGAAACAAAATCTCATTCTAAGAGTAATACTTGATCTGCTAACCTGACAGTGAAAAGGAAACCCATATGAGCTATATATACCAAACCAAGATTTACCAGCCTGGCTCCCTTATCAGAGGGTTGAAGGAAAGTGTTTTGCTCATGGTTACAAAATACAAAATCTGCAAGGTATTAGAGCACATTTTGTAAACATAAAAAGTGGGCAAATCTATAGAAAAATTTATACATACTTTTTCCTACTTCTTTTTTCTGACAGCATAACTCTGCCCATACTGTGCTGAAGAAAGGGTTTTCACACATTTGTGATGTTAACTGTTGAATCTATATTTATGAGTTTCCATGATGTTTCTGTAATAATAAGATTATTAACGTCCTTTTTACTTAGTATGAGGCACTAAGGCAATCAATGCATGAAGCTCACCCGCCTGTAACAGTGGCTGGTTCATTAGCCAGGGACTGCTGTAAAGACTGGGGTGAACATTATGGAGTCTGCATTTATTTTTAGCAGGGACTTGATATTCTGTGCAAATCCAGCATGAGAAAGGGGAGTGAATTTCTCACTGGCAAAGAATCCTTTCCAGAATGGCCTCATTCAAACACTTTATATCTTTTCTTTCTAGTCCAGTACCCTAAGGTGCTGGTGAAAAAGCATGAAAAGCACAGAGAGGGTTTTTTGGTGAAACTGGTCCTCTGTTTTGAGTGATGTCCATGGAGTGTGGTTCTACCAACAGCTGTGCCCATTGAATGCTTTGTCTAGTTCCCATTTTTGGCAATTAGCTCACAAGAACATCATGTTGGGTTCTTTCAAAAGCCTCACACAATCTTCAGACTTACCTCGCTCATATTGAATTCTGCTCTGTCCTTAGTATCTCCTTTCCTTTCAAGTGAGACCAGGTTAGATGGGGAGGCAGCTCCCAAATCCTGGATCTTGCACCCCTTTTAAGAATCCCCCAACGTTGGTGACACCCAGATCCCTTGGTGGGCATTGAGTGGCCTCACCATCCATGTGTGGTCACAAAGGCCCTGATTCAGCACTGGAATCCCACCCTGTCACTGCGTGGGGCAGCCCCGCACCAATGGCACGGTGCTGAAAACATCACTTTGACAGGAACAGGTTGTGAACATACTCAGTTCTTAAGTTTTAATTAATCAGATTGGAAGTCCACTTGATCAACTAAAGAACTTGCAACAGCATGTGAAAGTGACAGCTATGGAAAATGCCATCCTTAGGAGCATTTCCATAGTGTCTATGGCTCTCCATCAGCAGGCAGACATCCCAAAGCAATGCACACAGCATTTTCAAATTAATAGAAAGTGTATATGAGCGGCCTTTGTGAGTTTGCTGTATATTCAGGGGAAGCTCAAACTGAGGCTCTGACCTGAATTTGGAAATGAGTGCTCCTTTCAGTTAAGTAAAAGCTCATTTTTCATGACTAGAATCCATTTATTAGGTGAACCAAAAACCCCATAAGCAGACAGTTTTAGGATTTCAAAGTGCCTTCATACAGGTTCTAGGAAACAACTTGCAAAACATGCAGGAATTTATACAGAGATGTTTAATAAATCAAAGAGACACTTACAACAATGAACATCACTCAGTTTAGGTGATTAGTTCTTTACAGTCATTAGGATTGGAGACCAGAGTGTGTGGACTAGTCTCTTTTTATAGATGATTGATGGGATGAGAGAGATCAGAAACAATATTGTAGACAACAGATGAACAGAGAATATTAAAAAAGCAATGGGGGGAGGATTGAAGCCCTGCTGAAAGATTAAAGAATAGAAAGAAGTACAAATGAGCAAATCAATTATTGTGTGAAGATTTCTAGGATGCTGTTTAATTCATATTGGCCTGTTCTATATTTAGTTTCCTCACAGTTTCTTTTTTTATTGATGTT
>VYZP01015116.1:3435-30235 GCA_013400635.1 Hypocryptadius cinnamomeus | reverse complement strand
CGCCCCGGGCCCCCCGGCCCCGGTGCCCGCTCCGGGCCCCGCGTCCGGCTGCGCGTCCGGCTGGAGCGGGAGTACGGCCGCTGCTGCCGCAACGAGAGCCTGAGCTGCGCCCACAGCGCCGTGAGCGGGGACACGGGGCGGGGGGGACAAGGATGGGAGGGAGGGACGCGGTGCTGAAGGGTTCCGTGGGCCCCAGGTGTTTGGGAGGGGCGCAGGTGTCAAAGGACTGGAGGGGCGCAGGTGTCCGGGAAAAGGACGCAGGTGTTTGTTTGGGAAAGGGACCGAGGTGTTCGGGAGAGGGACCGAGGTGTCTGGGAAAGGGAGTGAGGTGTCTGGGAAAGGGACCGAAGTGTTCGGGAAAGGGACCGAGGTGTCTGGGAAAAGGACTGAGGTGTCTGGGAAAAGGACTGAGGTGTCTGGGAAAGGGACCGAGGTGTCTGGGAAAACGACTGAGGTGTCTGGGAAAAGGACTGAGGTGTCTGGGAAAAGGACTGAGGTGTCTGGGAAAGGGACTGAGGTGTCTGGGAAAGGGACCGAGGTGTTCGGGCTGGCACTCCGGTATCCGGGGTGGGGCCCCAGGTGTCCCGGGAATGACCCATGTGCCCGGAGCGTGACCCAGCCACTCAGAGGCCGGGAAGGCTCCCAGGTATCCGGGAAGGTGACGAACGTGTCAGGGAGGGGCCCCGGCATCCGGGGAGGAGACGGAAATGTCCCAGGGATGAGCCCGGTGTTCAGGGGTTGGGGGTCCCAGTGTCCGGCCACCCCCCTGACCCCCAACTTCTCCCCCGCAGTGGCTGAAGGGGCTGAATCGGTTCTGCCGGGAAGAATCATCGGTGAAGACGGGACAGCACCGGTGCTGCCAGCGGGGGGGTCCCCGGGCCCGGGGTCGCTGCTTCGCCGCCGCCGCCCCCCACCCCGAATACGACCGGGAGCTGCACAACGTGAGCCTGGCCCGGCCCGGCCCGGCCCTGCTGCGCTCGCTCTGCGGCCCCACGCGGCTCTTCACGCAGAGGTGGGTGACCCCAGAGCAGCCCGCGGGGACAGCACAGTCCCTCCTGTTGGGGGTCCCAGCTTGGCAGGACCCCTCATCCCCATCCCAGCCATCTGGGGCTCTCCGTTGTGGGGGGAGGGGACGCAGAGCCCACTCCCCCCGCCTTAAACCCCCTCGGAGGTGACCCCCGTGTCCACCCCCGTGTCCGTGTCCACCCCCGTGTCCGTGTCCACAGGCGGCCGGTACCGGAGCTGCTGGGGGCCATGACGGCTGCGTGCTGCCCGCTGCCCCCCGAGGAACGTGGCACCTGTGCCCGGGAGCAGGTGAGTGCCCGAGGGGTTTAGGGGCGCTGGGGGACCCCCCAGAGCCGCCCTGACCCCCGTGCCCACTGCCCACAGCTGTCCCAGGGCATCGCCACGCTCTGTGCCACCCCCCGGGACGCCTGGCGGGACCCTCAGGGCTGCTGCTCGTGGGAGGAGCCCGAGCGGCGCCGCTGCTTCGACAATGCCTACCTGAGCCAGGTGACCCTGGGGGCCGCCCTGGCCCCCCCGCCCCCGGGCCACGAGGAGTGAATCCCTCCCCAGCAGCAGGGAACAATAAAGATGCTGCGGTGTCGCCTCTGAGTGTCCCCGGTTTTCCTTTTGGGGGATTTCCTTATGCCTCACTGTCTCCATTGTTTCAGGGGGCCCCCCCCGGGCCTCAGTGTCCCCCACGGGGCCCCATTCCGGGGTGTGGCGGGGTGTGGGTGGATATTGGGGTGTTTGCACTGTTGGGGTGTGTCAGGCCTGCTGTGATACCTGTGTTTGGTTTTGGGGTGTGCTGTGGTCACCAGCTCGCCCAGACGGGGCACACAAGGCCTCGTGCCCCCCAGGGGTCTCTGTGCACCTCGTCCCTGGATTCTTGTGGCCCCACAGTGTCATTGTCACTCGTGTCCCCACCGTGGCCATAATCCCAGGAGGTTCCCAAATCCCTCATGGGACCTCAGGGTCCCCAAACCTGCCATGGTGCCCCCCCCAGCTGTGGCTGACACTCCCTGGGGAGTGTTTGGGGGACTCTGATGGGGTTGGGGGCATCCTGTGGGTCCATCCATCCATCTGTCCTTCCCTGTGTCCTTCCTAGAGCCACCCCCTCCCCAGATACTCCATCCATCTGTCCCAAAATTCCCCAGCAGCTTCTTCTCACCCTATTCTGCCTCACAAGGGGCTTTTTGCCCCTTTGGGAAAAGGAGGAATATTTCCAATCCCTGTGGCTTTTTCCCAGCACGAAGCAAACCAGCCCGAGCATTATTCCCAATTTTAGTTGAAAAATAAAGTCATATCATTCTCAGCAGCCTCCACTGGGATACAGGGTGGAGGGAGAGGGATCTGTGTTCTCCACTGGGAATGTTCCACCTCCACTCCAGTGCTCCTGAGGCAGAGGCTGGTGTGGAACCTGTTTCCTGAAGCATGTCTGGGTGGATTGGCCTCCACAGATCAGGCCAAGCACAGTCCATGGGAAGGCAGAAGCCAGCGTGGCAAAGTGTGGAAAAAAGAGTTGAGGGGACTCATCCCCCATTCCCTGCAGGTGAAGAGGGGTGTCTCCCCCTTCCCAGGGGAAATTTCTCATGGAGACAAAGAATTCCCCCCGGGAGCACCGTCACCTTTGAGGCTGGGAGGGAAGAGGCCAAGCTGGAGGGCAGGGCAGAGGGTAGGGAAGGGCTGGGTCACATCTTGGGGAAGCTGGCCAGGTTGGCCACACCACAGGCGTTGTTCATGTTGCGGGCCAGGAGGACGTAGCCCTTGTTGCCCCATTCCTCGCCCCAGCTGCAGGGTGGAAAAGCAGAGCCTGAGCCTCTGGAAAAGCCCCAGCCACCTGCAATTCCCAAGCCACCCCAACCCCTGTACCTGTTCTTGATGATCCAGTGCTTGGTGCCCTTCTGTGCCCCGTAGCCCACGGCCAGCACGGCGTGGTTGATGTTCTCGGCGTTGCAGCTCTCGTCGTAGTACACGCCTTGGGGACACAGCCGGTGTCACCGGGCGTGCCTCAGCTCCCCGAGCAGCCCCACGCCTCCCGAGCTCCCCCCAGCCCCTCACCCCTGCTGTAGAACTGGAAGGAGGGCAGGCTGGCATCGATGCCCACGGAGATGGGTCCAATCCTGGCCACCGCCCTCTTCAAAGCCTTCTCATTCCCCTCGGGAATCTCGCGGTAGCCGCGGCACTTGGCCGCCTTCCCCGTGGGGCTGTACATGCAGCTCTCGTCCTGCGTGGGGCAGGGAAGCTCAGGTGAGGTGGGGATGGGAGGGATGGAGGGGGATTTGGGGCTGGCCCCCCTCACACCTGGCCGATGTAGGGGTAGGAGTCCTCGGAGTCGATGCCGCGGTTCTGCCGGACGTACTCGAAGGCGTTGGTCATGTACCCGCCCCCGCAGCCGTCGTTGTTGGCCACGCAGTCCACCAGGTTTTGGGGGCTGAGGGACAGCAGTTTGCCCGTTTTCCTCTTCAGCTGCCCCTCCAGGGCACCCACCGAGCTGAAAGCCCAGCACGAGCCACACTGGCCCTGTGGGGACACAACGGGTGACACCGGGCTGACACCGGGGTGACACCCTGCTGCAGGCACACCCGTCTCACCTGGTTCTTGACAGGGGTCACGTAGCCTTTCTTGCGCCAGTCCATGGCAGCCGGGGCTCTCTCGCTCCAGTCGGGGACAAAGAGCGTCTCGTTGTGGCGTTGGTGACCACGGGGCACCTTCAGCCCGGTCATCGTCCTCACCACCTCCTCGCTGGTCTGGGGGAAGGAACCCCGGTGGGTGGGAGCACCCACGGGGGCTCAGCCCCCCTCTCTCCCCTGCCAGGGACACCCACCATGTCACCCAGGTGGTTCATGGCCAGCTCGAAGGTGTGGATGCCCAGGGAGTGCTCCAGGTTGTGGGTGTTGATGTATTTGAGGTTCTTCTCCCAAATCAGCCTCCGCGTCACCTCGTCCGCCTGCGCCGGGGGGGAGATGGCGCTGGGACAGGGGTCCTGCCTGTGTCCCCTGCCCTTGGGACATCCTTGTGCCCCAGCACCCCACCCTGGGGATGTCACTAGGGGTCCCAAGCACAGACCCCCCCCGTACCTGGCCGTTGTACTGCTTGCGGTGGGTTTTCTTCCACAGCTCCCACTGCGCGTCCAGTTCCCGCTCTGGGTGCAACTGGGCCAGCGCCGCAGGGACCAGCAGGGCCAGCAGCACGGGCCACCACATCCTGGGCACCAGCTGAACGCTGGGGACAGGGCACAGACTGAGCCAGGGGGCTCAGGTTGGGGCAGGACCCTATGCCCACCCTCCTGTGGGACTAGGACTCCCTGCGAACCCTGCCTTGGGGCCAGGACCCCCTGCAGACCCCAATTTGGGGCCAGGACCCCCTGCAGGCCCCAATTTGGGGCTGGGACCCCCTGCAGACCCCAATTTGGGGCCAGGACCCCCTGCCTACCCTGATTTGGGGCTGAGATCCCCTGCAGGCCCCAATTTGGGGCTGGGACCCCCTGCAGACCCTGATTTGGGGCCAGGACCCCCTGCCTACCCTGATTTGGGGCTGGGACACCCTGCAGACCCTGATTTGGGGCCAGGACCCCCTGCACACCCTGCCTTGGGGCCGGGACCCCCTGCAGACCCTGATTTGGGGCCAGGACCCCCTGCCTACCCTGATTTGGGGCTGGGACCCCCTGCAGACCCTGATTTGGGGCCAGGACCCCCTGCCTACCCTGATTTGGGGCTGGGACCCCCTGCAGACCCTAATTTGGGGCTGGGACTCCCTGCCTACCCTGATTTGGGGCTGGGACCCCCTGCACAACCTAATTTGAGGCTGGGACCCCCTGCACACCCTGATTTGGGGCTGGGACCCCCTGCACACCCTGATTTGGGGCTGGGACCACGTGGCTGGGCTCTGGGACCCCCTTCTCCCTCAATTTGGGGCCAGGACACTCCCGCGGGCAGGGCTGGCCAGGCGCCGGCATCACATGAGCCGGGACAGCTGGTTCCCGTTACCGGCTCGTTCCGGCAGCCCGAAGCCGGGGGGGAGTTTTGGGATGCAGAGGGTGCAGGAGGGGGCACGTCCCACCCCCCAGCCCCCCGTGGCAGAGCAGAACCTGGGACACTTCCCCGAGCCGGGGGCCCCCGGGTCCGCCCGACGTCAAGTGCCTCAGTTTCCCTTTTTGTGCCTCCGAGGGTCCCACATATGACCCGATTCCCTCCCATTTCCCTGGGGAAAAGGCACCCAGCGCCCCCCTGGGGGACCCCTCCCCGCCGCTTACCGAGCACGGAGCCGTCGGTGGGAGCGCCGGGACGGGGCCTGCGGGAGCCGCGGCCGCTGCGCTTTTATGCTGCTGGATTGAGGAAGTTTGGAGGCAGGCGGAAAATTTTGGCAAGCATCGGGTTTGGATGGGCTGGAGGGAAGGAGGGGACAAGGAGGGGGGACGCGGGGGCTGCCCCCGGCTTCACGTGATGCTGCGGGACGAGCTGAGTCAGCCCCAGCGAGGGGCTGGTGGCGGCTCCTGCCCTGGGGACACCCTCCTGTCCCTGGGATGTCCCCCCAGCCCAGCATCCTGCCCTGGGGACACCCTCCTGTCCCTGGGATGTCCCCCCAGCCCAGCATCCTGCCCTGGGGACACCCTCCTGTCCCAAGGATCCTGGCCCCAGGGACACCCTCTTGTCCTGGCATCCCCACCTTGGGGATGTCCTGCTGCTCTGGGGACATTCTCGTGTCCTGGCATCCCACCCTGGGGACACCCTCTTGTCCTGGCATCCCACTTTGGGAATGCCCTGCTGCTCTGGGGACATTCTCTTGTCCTGGCATCCCACCTTGGGGACACCCTCTTGTCCTGGCATCCCACCTTGGGGATGTCCTGCTGCTCTGGGGACATTCTCTTGCCCCGGGATTCCACCCTGGGGACATTCTGCTGCCCTGGGGGACACCCACCTTGTCCCCAAGTGCTCCCCGTGGCCGATTCGGATGGGATTGAGCACCCACTTCCTTCAGGAGCGGCCGGACACGGCAGCTCGGGGACATCATGTGACAGCAGGAACGGAGGACAGGACCCCACCTGTGTCCCCAGTGTCCCCAAGCCGGTGCCCAGTTTGGGGGGGGTCCCTGGCCGGGGGAGGTGGGGCCGGACGGTGCTTTCTGCAGTGATTGTCACCTCGTCACGTGGCTCCTGCCAGGACAAGGAGGAAGGTCCCGGTGGCACCAGAGCCATGCCAGACATGTCACACTGGGGACATCGACATCATCATCACTGTCACCGTCACCCTCCAGCCACGGGAACAAGGCCAGACCATCCCAGGGACCAGGAGGGGACAGGGGCCAGGGGGGATGGAGCAGCACCAAGGTGGGGGTGGGTCCCTGTCACCCCTTCCCCACGGGGGTCCCCAAGAGAGGGGCCACCCCCCATGTGACCTCTGTGGGGACAGGGGGGCTGAGTCACCCCGGGGCTCCAGGGCAGAATCATCGCCTGGAGCACGAGGCCCTGACGTGGCAGTGAGTGACCGGGAACCGAGGGGACAAACGGGGGAGTACGAGGGGTTTGGGGGGCAAAATGGGAGGAGGCTTATGGGGGGAAAATGGGGGGGATGGGGGCCAAACTGGGGGACAAAACAGGGAAGGAACATGAGTCTGGGGGCCAGAACGGGGAGAGGATGGGGATTTAGGGACATTCCTCCAAGACGGGGACAGAGAGAGGCAGAAATGAGACAAAGGTTGGAAAAACGGAAAATCTCTTGTTGGGAAATCTCTGCTGCCCAGAATCCACTGGGCTGAGGTGCCTGGGGCTGGGACACACCCGAGGGGGGTTCAGCTCCTGTCCCCCCAGGGAGTGTAGGATACAATTCCCCACCAGGACCAACAGTGGAGTTCCCAAAGAGGGGGGAAAAGACCCAGCCTGTCCCCCAAGAACCCTATCAGCCACTCCTCATCCTCCTTCCCAACAGATCTGGCTGCTCCAGCTGGTTTCCTTCTCCCAGGATCTGGAAAATTTGGCAGGGATACAGCCATGGGACCTGCAAGGGCTCAGGGAAATGGGAATTTTCCTCCTCCTTGAAGAACTGAAGGGGAAAGGCCCAGGATGTGATGGGATGGAGGTTATTGCTGGGAACAGACTTCCTGGATAATGGGACAGGCTGGATCACAGGTTTCTTCTAATGGGATGTTCCCACTTATCCATAGAGCAATTTGGAATATTTAAAAAACAACCCAAAAAAACAAACAACTAAAACAAAACCTTCAAGTCTTAATTTTCCAGAGGGAAAAGGAGAGGGAAAAATAAAGCTTCCTGCTCCACTTACAAGAGGAATCTGGGGGGGTTGATGACACAGAGGTTTCAAAGCTTCCTACATGGATTTTAGTCAGGAATGACAGCTCTGGAATCAGCTCTTGGAAATGGGGGGGCCTCTCCCCATTCTTGCCCTCAACCAGCAGAAAGAACACTCACAACCAGCCTGGGGGTCCCAGAGCCCCCCCCCAACATGCAGGGAAAAGGGGGGAACACCCACATTCCATTCAAAACAAAACCAGGCTTCCAGGAACACTTGGGATTCTTCCCCAGCTGCTGTTGTGCCAAATTTCCTTCCAAGTCCAACTCTGCAATTCATTTTCCTGTTGGAATTGAAGCAAGAGGGATTCAAATGGTTCTTCCAGCCCCTGAGGAGAGCAGGGTTGGCCACAAGTTGTTTTGGTTTTTTTTTTCCATGGAAAAAGCCAGAAGATTCCAAGTCAATGTTTAAAAATTAAAAATTTATATATATAGATATATATATATATATATAAAAAATTTCATTCTGTTCCCTACTTTTCCAGCTCTCCTCTTACTCTTTGTAATTTGGCAACAGGATCATCCCATGGCAGGAATTCTTCTTTAAGGAGATGGTGAGTGAGCAAATGTAGTGAAAATACACAGTTCCTCAGCAATTCCCTGATCAAATCCAGGGACTCTCCTACATCCAGCTCCAAAACGAGGACAAGGAACTCATCTACATGTGATAAAATTCCATGGACAGCGTGGAGCAGGTTTTAGCCCAAAAAACCTGTTGAAACATCAATTTGTGGCAGCACAGAAACCATCAGCTGGAAAATTGATTCATCCAGGAGAAAGCTACATGGGTAGTATTTTTATGGCTTGTTAATTATCCCAGGGTAACGAGGGGGTCATGGGTCACACTGATTTCATTGCACAGTTCACAGGAGAGAGAAGATTCCAAACAAACACAGGAATCTCCACACAGAGCACCCTGGACTGGAGACGCTGTAACAACCCTCCAAAAACAGCCAAAATCCCTCCAAAAAGGAGGAAAACACTGGCTTGGGACAGGGATTCTTACTCAAGCATCCTCCAGGATTGTGTTTACAGGGATAACACTTGGAAGAGTTCCTTCCAGTATTTAAAAATTCCAATAGTTTGTGTTTTATAGAAAAAGTCACGGCAGAGAACGAAATAAAAACAGTCAAAAGCCACCTTAAAAGTTTGGAAGGGCTGTCTGTGATCCAGACAGGAATCCCTCCCAAAGAAATCCACTTGGGAGCAGCTCTGGGGCCTTTGGCCTGGTGGCACTCAAGTCCTGAAGCTTCCAGAACAATCCCACGTGGAGGAGGTGTCCAAACCACCTCGTCCTCCAGGGCCATCCCTCCTTGGAGCTCTGCTTCCAGAAGGTGGGAAGAGTTTAGACAGTTCCTTGAGAAAAAGACTCTGCTGTTTTCCTTTACATGTGGATATTGGAGAGAGCTTTATGTTGTTTCCCCTAAGGCTTGTTTTACTCAGAAAAAGAAGGGAATATGTTCAACTCTGGGAATTCTTCGTTGTTGTAGTTGGGCCCTTGGTCCCCCAACATGGTCAGCATGTCCTGTGAGGATACAGGGAGAGGGTTAGGATCCAGACTGGAATATCAAGGTGTGCCAGGGAGGTTCAGATTGGAAATTAGGGGGAACAGCTGGACTCCATCTCAGAGGCTTTTCCAACCTCAACAATTCCACATTCCATGATCATGTGGGCAATTTAATTATGGGTTTGCTGGAATAGATACTGAGGACCAAACTGGTCCCTTTCCCAAGGGAACACAGGGTCTGTGTCCAAGGGAAATTTAAGGAGAGCAGCAAATTTAAGCTATAATCACAACTGCTGGGAAAGCTGGGGTGAGATGATTATGAATTCTCAGGAATTATTTTAACTTCATTGGACTGTAGTTTTTTTAAAAAATCAATTAGAAGGGTTAATCCAACTGGAATTTCACACTGATCCTGCAACAGACCAAGTCACAAAGCCAGTCCTGCCCTCTCCACTTCCAGCTCCATCAGGTTATCCAGGAGTTTGGGACCTCCCCAGCTGATTTGAACCAGAGGGACAAGCTCTGGGTGCTTCAAGACCAGTGGATCCCACCAGATTGGGAGGTTAAAAAGCCCCATCTTACTGGGAAGACCTCAGGCTGGCTGGGCTGGGGCTGCTGCACGTGCTGCTCCCCAGATCCTGGGCCGTGGTGCTGTCCTTGCCACTGTGGCCACATTCCCACGGCGTCGGCGGCGCGGGGCTGGAACGGGGCCGGGGTCTGAGCTGCCTCTGTGGCTGCTGGACAGAGAACACAGGCAGTGAATCATCCTTCCTTTGGGAATGGGGCTTCTCCAACGCTCTAATGGGATTGGGAAGGGCAGTGCTCTGTGCAGTGCTGCTGCTGGTGACAGGGCAGGGTCGCCCTCCAGGAATTCCTGCCACAGGAATTCAGGTGTTTGCCATGGGATAGAACAAAGAGACTTCCAGAGGGGTTTGTTTCCTCCCAGTCAGCCTTAAAATGGTTCAAAATTCATCTGCTGGGATGACCCCAATTATCCCAAGCTGGAAGGGATCCACAAGGACCACCAAGTCCAACTCTCATTGGAGGATGATCGAAGGTGATCAGCGTCAGCCAAAGCACACCTCCAACTCTGCTCCCCACATTTAGGAACTCCCAAAATCCACAAAAAATGATGGAGAGCACATCCCACCACAGCTGGACGCTCCCAGGGGTGTTCTGCCCCCCAAGCCCCACTCACTGAAGCCTGTGCCACGGCTGGCCAGGGCTGGGTACGGCGCCGTGGTGGGAGAAGCCGTCGATCCCGGCGCTGCCATGGAGCTGAAGGAGGACGGCGTGCTCTGGAATGTCCCCATGCCAAAGGAAGGCGGTCGGGTCTTCACTGTCTGGGATGCCACTTGCTGTAAGAGAGGAAAACCACGGGAGAGGAAGAGGAGGCTTCACCCCGACCCTCAGCTCAGGGAGGAGTTGCCGGATTAGCCCCGAAGGAGGAAGCACACGGACACGCAGCGCCAGAGAGTGGAAGCAGGATGGTTCCCCACGGAGAGCAGGGTCTGGAAGGCAGCAGGGACACGGGGCCTGCACTGAGGGTTTGGGCTGTGCTACCTGGGGTGTGAACACCGGCCGTGTCCCTGGAGCCCAGGTGGTCCCGCTGACCTGAGCTGGGCTGGAGTGGCGGGAAATCTGCGATAAGATCCGGCCGGCGGGCGAGGGCTGCTGCTGGATGATGTTCACTGGAGGGACCATGCTGCTGCTCCTGGAACACAAGAGGTGTCTGAGGCCATGGACAGCACTTGCAGGAGGAAGAGGCACCAAACTCTTCTGCTCAAGTCATTGGTGGAGGGAAATGAGCCCAACAATTGGGGTAACTGCCCATCTGGGAAGGGTGGAGTGGTCATCCCTGGAGTGTCCCAAGAATGTGTGGATGTGGCACCTGGGGACAGGGGTTAGTGGTAAACAAGGGTTAACAGTCTCACTTGATGAGCCTAGAGGGCCTTTCCAACCTAAGTGATTCCATTATTCTATACTGGGAAACAACTGAGAGGGGACCCAGATCCTGGGCATGTCCAAGGCACAGCAGAGGAAACAGAGGGAATGGGCAGGAGCTGGACAGGTGAAGCCTCACCTGAAGTTCTCAGCGGGTCGTGCAGCAGTGAAGGTGTTTCCCTGGGCGAAGAGGGGTGGGTTGGCTGGCATGGTGCTGGCAGGGATGGCTTTGCTCTCATCTGTGGAGAGAGCACGAGTCATTTCTGGGCTGGGACATCTCAGGAACAGAGACAGAAGCAATTGGAACAGATGTGTCTGCTTGAAGGAAGACTCCCTTGTTCCTTCTCCAGACACAGACTCCAGACAATTTTGTTAAATCCTGTTTAATTTGATTTCTTTGCCATTTTCTACTGAACTCTCATGGAGGTTCTCTGGGGTCAGAGCATCCACTGCAGACTGGGAGCAGGGAGAACTGCCCCACAGGGACAAGCAGGAAGGATGTGACCAGGGCAGGCAGGAGGAGCTGACCTGTGCTGCTGACCCACCTGTGCTGATGCCAGGGAAGATCTCCCCGAAGCGTGGGTCCCGCTCCTGGCTGAACAGGCTCTCAGCCTTCTCCAGGGGCTTGCTGTGCTCGGGGCCAGCAGCACTCACGGGCTGGACAGGCACCTGGGGAGGGACACGGAGCTGCTCACACCTCGTGGGGGCTGCTCACACCTCGTGGGGCTGCTCACACCTCATGGGGCTGCTCACACCTCGTGGGAGCTGCTCACACCTCGTGGGAGCTGCTCACACCTCGTGGGAGCTGCTCACACCTCGTGGGAGCTGCTCACACCTCAGCACACAGGAGGTGAGCACAGGGAACAGCTGAGGGCCCAGCCACTCTTGGGATTCTGATGTGATTTTTTGGGATAGCAGGACCATTCAGGATGCCCAGTCACATCCCTGGAAGTGTCCAAGACCAGGCTGGACAGGGCTTGGAGCAAACTGGTCTGGTGGAAGGTGTCCCTGCCCATGGCAGGAGGTGGAAGTGGATGGGCTTTAAGGTTCCTTCCAACACAAATTATTTCATGATTCTATGATTCCCCATGATAAATACTGGAATCGAGCAACACCCAAGGCAGAAACACCTTCCCCATAAACCTCACCTCAAGCTGGTGCCACCACCTTTAAACCCCCAGCAAAAGGGTGACTTTAACAGTGCAGGACAATGAACAGGGAGTGCCCAAATCCCTCTGGACTCACCTGTGAGTGCTCATACCCAGCCAAGCTCTCCCTTCCTGGGCCCACTTCCAGCTCTGTCTGGGGTGGCTGCTGCTGCCTAAAATAGAAAGTGTCTGTAACAGGGGAACACAGGCTGCTCAAGATAATTCCCAAGGGAACAGCTCTGGGTGGTTACACCACGGATTCATCAGCCTGGAGTTCCTGGCTGCAGAGAGGGGGATTTGGGAATGAAGGGTGTGTGAGGGGAAGGAGGAAATGGGAAAAGGAGCTGAGCTCCTCCTGACCTTGAGGGCAGTGGGGCTGTGCCCATGTCCAGGGGAAGGCTGACGCTCTGCCCCAGCTGAGGCCTTGGCATGGAGTTTGCCAGGGCAGGCCGGGACTCCTGGCTCGAGTTCCTTCAAAGCAAACACAGAAAAAAGAGATTTAAAAAGTCCCAACTGGTAGCAAAGCTGGGTCCTGTGTGTAGCAGGGTGTGGCTGTCTGGGACAAGATGCAAAAACCTCGTTTGAGTGAAGGGGTTTCTGAGTGATTTTCCACCTGGTTTCCTTGAAAGGTGGTGTCATGGAATAGGATGCTCCAGGTGTGGAGGTTGTGCCTCCCTCCTCCATACTCAGTCCCTGCACACCTCAAACACAACCACACAGGCACTGCTGCTCTGCTCTGAACTTCCACAGGGATTTTATGGTTCTGGATGTGGGGATGGCTGTGTGTGGAATGAAGAAGTTCAAAGAGAGAGCTCTGACATGGGGCAGGAAATCAGGCTTGCAGCAGATTTCAGCTCTGCAGGGAAGCAGTGCTACTCGGCCTCATGGCAAAAAAATCCCGGATTTCCCTTTCCCAGGCAATCCAGACTTCTGTTTGTCTGCTGGAGCTGCCCTTGCCAAGCCTGCAGCTCTAGATCACACACAGGCACAACTTCTTGGCCCTTGTAAGGGGAGTGGAACTCCCTCATGGAAAGAGAGAGCAGCTTTGACCATTCCCAAAGACGGGACCCCCTGGGCTGTGACAGGAATCCAAGAGTATTCTAAAGCAGATTTCACTCATTTCAGGCACTGCTGGAGCTGAATTTTGGCAGCTTGCTAAGCCACACAAGAAGACAATTCCTGCACTTTGTAGTCCTCCAGTGCCTGGCACAGCCCAGCAGAGAATGGGAGGTGGAGTGACTTAGGAACTTCTCCAGGGTTGTGCAAATTGATGGGAAGCTGGGGAGAGGCTGAGGCTGCCCAGCTGTGGGTTACTGTGGACTGAGAGCCCTTCTGCAGGTACTCACTTGACGTTGGTGTTGGTGCAGATGATGTACTCGATCTCATCCGAGTAGGGGTTCTGGAAGGTGAACGAGCTGGTTCTCATCCACAGCCATTCCCGGTTTTTGGATCGGAAGCGGAACATGACTGACAGGACCTGGCCTTTTAACTTCACCACCTAAAAAAAAAAATGGAATTACACCAGTAGCACCTGATCAAAGGTGGGGAAGAGCAACCTGAGCACGAGTTCCCCCCCCAGACCCCTGCAATGGCCCTTTGCCTCAAACCTGGACCACCACATCTCAGTCTTCCCAAACTAAATGGCACTATTCCCTTGGGATAGCTTGATTCCTAAAGGATCCAGGAGGGGAATCTGAAATCCCCTTTTTGGCTTCACTTCTCTTATCTCTTTGCACTGGTGAGATGTATGGAAAAGCCTCCAAGAAATGAAACACATGCTGTCGCTTCCCATTCCAACGGTTTGGAGCAATGGATATGAGCAGCTGGTTTTTGGAGTCATGAAACCACAGGGGCAGCCTTACCTGCCCTGCCACCAGTCCAAGGCCCTCAGAAATAACAGGGCAAGAAAACCACCTCCACTGCGGGTTCTGCAGCACTGGGCTGGGCCCTAGAGATGAACCAGGGTTTCAGCCAAGTCAAGCAGGCACTTGGGAGCCACATCCCTGGCCCTAAAAGCCAACTGGACCAGCAGCTAGAGCTGGAGTTAAGACTGGATTCAGGAGTTAAGACATCAGATGCTTCTGTTTCATTTTGCATTTAATGATATGACTAAATCTGCAACTGTTTGCACAGGAGAATTATCTAAGCTTTGCTTTTCTTCTTGGTTTTCCAGTCAATTTTGTTGCTTTGCAAGCACCAAGACATTCCAACCTCAAAATGAAGTCCAATCTGAATTCCACCCTGCATGCAAAGGGCAGCTGTGAGGCTTTTACCTGTTGAAAACTGTCCCGTAAAAGCTGTTGGTCTTCTGGATGGCAGAAATCCACAATGTCTTTCCCCAAAAGTTCCTATTTTTCAAGGAATTATGAGAGATTGAGTCAGTTCATCTGGCAGGCAGATTTGATAATTAATCTGTCTTTGGACAGGTAGTTCCTGCTCCTTCCCCCCAAATCCCTGTTACACAACCCAAGCACAAGAACTGGTGTGCTGTTTTTTAAAAGAAAAGCACAACAGCTGTTGATTAATGTTTGATCTTTAACTCAATTTGAGGCAAAAATGGCTTTAATTGACATTTGACATAATCCAGAGACACCCAGCCTTCCCATGATCAAAGGACTTGGAAAAACACATGGAAAAGCAACCACTGGAGAAGAAACACATGTCTGGGTTAAGCCCTGGGCATGGTTTATCAGCTCTGTTGGATGAGCAGAGCCATGATGTAGAAGGAAAAGTAAATTTAAAGAGCACTTTTTTTTTAAAAAAAGCACCTAAAGGTCCTCACCTGGGGCTGGTAACCCACGGTGGCCACACACCGGTGGTCGATGAAGGTGAAAATTCCTTCGGTGTTGTGTCGGGAGATGAATTCTGTGGGCTGGCAGACATTGTTCATGTCTGTGCAGTTGGGGGAGCTGGTCACCTGCCAGGAACACAGGGACAGTCACCAATCCTCGCTGGCCCTGAGCTGCCAGCGCTGCACTGGGATTTGTGGCCATTGGGGAATGTTTTCAGACAGAGCAGTTTAAATCTGGGGACTACCAGGACAAGGAAATGTTGGAAAAGGGGAACAGGGCACTCACCTGGAGCCTGCCAATGGCCACGAGGCAGAACTTGCTGCCCTGGCCAGCATCAGGGTCATCATCAGGCAGAGAAACACCTGGGAGGGGAGGGCCAAAAATTCCAGCAAGGTTAGTACAGGAAAAATTTCAGAGGAATGGACTTCAAGACATCTCTCTACCCTGATCTGTAACTCAATACTCTTCCCCATGAAGGGATTTTGTGAATTAAGGTGTCCACCCCTCCCTTTTTTCACCAGAAGGAATGAAAATCTCTGAATTTCAGCAAAAGCTGCACATCAGACAGTTCAATATTATCTTCATCCTCTACAGACAGAGACCTCTGCTGCTTCACCTGCAAAAATTAAGTCAATCTTAAAATAAAAGTCATAGATACGTTTGCAAAGCACTTCCTGGCACATCAGCTCCTGGAATGGCAATGTTAGACCACGTGCTCTTAAACCCAGCCCACCTGAACACAAGGTGAATCATTAGACCATGTGCTCTTAAACCCAGCCCACCTGAACACAAAGTGAATCATTAGACCATGTGCTCTTAAACCCAGCCCACCTGAACACAAAGTGAATTATTACCTGCTGGGGGCCAGGCTTTGATGTAGCCTGTGCAGTGCACGACGACGTAGTGAGGTTCTCCATCCTTGGCTGCACCTAAACCATTCCTTGGGAGAGAGAAAGAGGTTGTGCTGCAGTGGGGGAAGGTGAGGCAAGGTGTTTAGCTGTGTTATTTATGTGTTGTATGTGTATATGCTATTTATGTGTCATTCACCTGCAGCGATTCCTCATGAAGCTGAGACGATTGACAGCGACTGGATCCACAGAGCTGTTGCCACACCTGCACCAGGGTTAGAAAGGATTTGATCTTTCTTGATCAACATGGAAATAATCTGGACATCTTGAATAAGAAGAATTTCCATCACACAAACCCCTCAGTCTGCAGAACTCAAGGGAGGTGACACTTGGGGCCGAAACTAATTGTTACTTTAAACTGGATCTTCTATGACAACAGGGCAAACAAACATCTCAAGAACTTGACTGTAGGGAAAGCTCAGCCATGTTCTATCATGTCTACATCAAAATGAGCCCAAAAAAAAGCTGAAATAAAAGAATGGAAGGGCCAGGTTTAGGGAGCAAGTTTGGCTTTAGGCTCAGAGATTTCCCCAGGGAATTCCTTCCTACCTCATCCGGCAGATGAAAGATCTCCGGGAGCCCATGCACATCCTCATGGACTGCTGCCCCTCCTTCTTCACAGTCCCCGTCTTCAAATCGAGGATACGACCTAAAAAAAGGAAAGAAAAAGGAGATGCTGCTGCACTGGGAGTCCTTCCACCAAGCCAGGTGTGGTGCCAGGTAACGTACTGGGAACTGGCAGGACACGAGTGTCACTGGTGGTACCTTTAGATGCATTCTCGGGGGGGGCTGCAGCATCCTTGGTAGAAAGGCACCAGGGCTTGGTTCCCTCTACAAAGGGAAGGGTTTAATCCAAGTCCTTTGCAGGCTCTCCCACCTGCCAGCCCCTCACGTCCCAGCCCGGGCTGCTGTACCTGTGAGGGCGTTCTCGGAGGTGGAGAGCTGCTCCCGCAGCTTGCCCACGTCGTCGGGGTGCACCTGCTCGTACAGGGTGCTGCCGAACCATTCGGACTGCGGCTGGTTCAGCACCGGCGTCACCGAGTCCGACACGTAGACCACGCGCCCCGTCTCGCAGGACACGATGAACAGGAAGCCATCAGCTGCCTCCAGGATCAGGTGTTTGAGTTCCTGCAGACACACAGACACCTCTCAGCTCCACAGCCAAAACCTTTTCCCCCCACCCACTGTTTAATTTTCCCCTCTGATTGCTGTAATTCCCACAAAGCAGCATCAGGCCGAGATCAGAAGCCTTCAGTGACACCTCACTGTGACCTTCCAGGACCTTGAGGCAGCTTAATAAAAAGAGGAAGAAGGACTTTTTATACAGGCAGAGACCTGGTCGGTGAGAAAGGAGGGTTTGTAGGTGCCATCTGTGGAGGTGTTGCCAGTACCACGCAGGGACTTCATGTGGGACACGGCCATGCGCAGGATGGTCAGCTTGTCCGGCTTGCGGGCCAGGGCACTGCACGTGGGCACCATGTCCGACAGCTCTGTGATGTAGGCAGTCATCTTGTTCCTCCTCCTGCGCTCGATCTCGCTGTGGTTCTCCCTGCCAGAGGTCGAGGAGGAGAAAAGGAGGAAGGTGAAGTTCCCAGGGGTGGGAGGCTCGGCCGTGTCCCCACGTCAGCGCTCGCACGGGTGTGACACGCAGAGATGCATCGGGGCCGTCAGGATTAGGAGTCAAGCCTCACATGCTGGGCGTGCACAGGGAATGTGGAGACAGGGGCAAGGAGGAGAGGCTACACCTGGACCTTCCTCGGAGTCACAGCAGCTCCCTGGAGCCTGGGGACAGCGAGGACCTGGGCTGACCTTCCCCATCCACCACACAACGCTGCAGGAAGCCAAAGGAGTTGCTCCCAAAGCGAGGTCACCTCACTGCAGGTGACCTCAGCACTGTCCATCTGAGGGTGGATGAGATCACCCACCAGGTCTGCAGCTAAAACTTGGGCACCTGCTCTTCTGGGCAACCTGGGCTAGTGGGAGGTGGGTAACTGGATGAGCTCTAACTCTCCTTCCAGCCCCAGCCACCCCAGGACTCTGAGTGACCTGAATTAGCTGGGTCTCACCTTGCAGTGCTTTGGGAAGCCACTTCTCAGTGACATCAAGAGCCCTCTCACCATCACAGCAGGGAAAGCTTCCAAGCAGGTTACACCTCATTTCTGCACAGATCATCAAGGCCAACCAACCTGGGCACACCAGGACCAGGCAACACCTGGGTGGTGGCACTGACCTCCAAAGAGGCACTGAGACCATTGCTGCCACCTAAAGAGGCTCTTGGCACCCCTTTGGCTCACAGGGCACAGTTCCCATCAGTCCCACAGACCAGAACTTGGTTCTTTTATCCAGGATACGTAATTTAACTGGGATCCTAAGGTGAGTTTTCCAAAACAGAGCTTAAAAGCCAGGTTTCCTATACAGAAGGATGGATCATGTGCAAGGAAGCACATGGTGGGAAGTGAAATGAGATGGAAGTGTTGGAAGGAGCAAGGATAGGCAGGTGAATAAACAGGATAAATACAAAAATGGAGCATTTATCACTACGAGGTGTGTGCAAACATTCAGTGACCTCACCTTTGAGTCAGGCAGCTTCTCTAAACTCACAAGCTCATGTGTGAAAAACAAAGATCCTTCAACTACAGAAGCTACTGGGGAATCAGCAGACATTTCCATTTCACTTGCCCACTGTCACTCTGCCATGAGGAAAGGATGGGAGAACTGGGATTGTCCATCCTGGGGGACACCTCTGTGCCTTCCTGATCTCCTCAAACATTTCAGCACAGCTCAGTGCAGTCAGCAAAGGCACTCTGGGGGTCAGGTTCTGGTTTAAAGACAAAACTGCCCCAAACTGGCTTAAGTCTGTAAGGTGGAAAATGAAGGGCACGGGTGTTAAGGCTGCTGCAGGTGTGGACAGGTGACAAATGACCTGCATGTGGGCACAGGTGTCCTCAGGGCCCACTCCTGGATTCCAGGTGACTGTTCTGGTGGTTTCAGGCACAGTCTCTCATTAATTACTAATAGAAACTCAGAGAAAAATTAAATCCTGTTTCCAGTGACATCACCTTTCCTTGAAGGAAAACACCTGAGCTAACACACCTTTTCCTGCCTGTTCTGAGAGTCCAACAGCATTCCCAGGACACAAAACCTTCCCAAATGGACAACTTGGCACCTTGACCCAGGACAAGAGGAACTGTATTTAGCACAGGTTAGCAAAGTCACAGGTGAAAGCAGGAGCCCTACCCTGTGGCCTTTGGTAAATAAATCCTTCCATGTATTCCCTAAAAAGGTTCTTCCAAGGATGAGGTGTGCCTTTCCTCAATGCCTTTCCCCTCCTAATCCCAATTCCACAGCCATTTCCAGGAGTTTGTTAAATCCTCTGCAGCAGATGAGGGAAGGAGGGAAAAAAAAAAAAAAAAAAGAGAAGGGATGCCTAGAGAAACATTAAGGAAAGGAAAAACTCTGCTTGTCCATGCTTGAAATCTCCATTCTCCTACCTGGCAAGTCTCTCCTTATCCGCTGAACTCTGCTCATCATCAGACCTAAAAATAAAATTAGCCAGCTAAGCTAAAAATGGAAAAAAAGTTGAAAGAAATGGAAAAAAAAAATGGAAAGATGGACTAGGAAACCCAGCCTAGGGACAGGTCTGTTTTGCAGAGGAGCAATTCCATAAAATAAAGCAGTCATTAGTTTGCAACATTCTACATTAAATTGGTGCCTGATGTGTTGGAGTTTCAAAACATTTTCTGAGGCTGTGACCTAGTTCTTTTTTGCTTATTTTTAATATTAGAAGTATTCTGATATTTCTAACATATTTTTGATTTGCTTGACTTCAGAAGGACTCAAACCACTTAAAAAGCTGGAGAATCCCAGCTTGGAATTCCCTGTAGCCCTTCGGCAGGTAAGAGTAGGACAGTGACCCCAAATCCTGGGGGCAGCTTTGGGTCCCTCCTGGGAAGTGGGACATTGATGGGCTGGAACATGTCCAGAGAAGGGAGTGGAGCTTCAAATAGCTGTAAAAATACCATGGGCTCAGTCCCAACACTCAGAGATACTGTCAGACACCAAAAACTGATCAAAGTATTCCCTACAATCTCCAGAAAACCCCAATTTGTAAAGCTTCTGTGTAATTCCCTACAAAACACACAAATCACAATGTGTGGCAGGAAACCCTGTCCAAGGAAAATTTGTACTAAGCAGGAAACTTGAAATCTCTGCAAGTTTCTTGAGCAGGAGAAAAGAATGAGAGTCCAAAGCCAGAGCTGAAAGGAATGGTGAAAAAGAGGAATGTCACTGTCACACTCAATGAACTGGTCCAAAAAACATCAAGGAGTATGTGTGGATCCCTTCAAAGAGAGATGATTGTGAGAAGGGAGCTGCAGGATCCCTCTCATATTAAGGTTTTTTGGCACAAAAAGCTTTTAAATCGTCAAATCCTTACCTGGCAAATCTCTCTTTATCGTTTGGCATCGGGTCATCATCACATCTAGGAGAAGGGGGAAGAGGTTAAAGTGTTTACACTTCCTTCTTTCCCAAACAAACACTGAGAAAACAAGGTTTAATAACTCCCACCAAAAATGCCTGGGGTTAAAAAGGCCAACTTGGCTGTGGGTGGGCAGTGCAGGAAAATTCACTGATCACCCCAAAAACTACTGGCATCACCTCCATGGGGTTTTCCACAGCACATCCCAACCAAGGATGGTGGGGTCACTCCCAATTGAATCCCATACCCAGAAATAGATTAAATTGCACTTGGAAGATAAAGATAGCCCAAATCAGGACCTCCACCCAAGGGTTTCTCTTGGTAAATCCTACATTCATCACCCTGAAACCATTCCATGGCCATCCCTAAAGCACAGGAATGCAGGGAATTCCAGTGTCACTGGAACTGGAGTTATCTGGAGTTATTTAGAGTTTTTATTGGAGTTAACTCCAGTATCACTGGAGCTATTCAGTCCTAAACCATGTAGTGAGGCTACAAATAAATGACACAAGATATTCCAACTCTTCTGTGCTCCATATGGATCATGAGGAGATCCTCACAGCCTTGCCAACTCCTCAGGAACAAGGATGTCTCTGGAGCTGAAGCATCCTTACAGCAGATGAGGATTAATTAATGTCTGAGGCAGTAACAAAAGCCACAGAGATGGAGGAATATTGCTGACTGGGAGAAAGGGAAGAGTCTGAGGAACTGGAGCAATTCCCACTGCCTCCAGAGAGGAAAAGCCATAGGAGCAGAAAGATCTTGCTCCAGGGAAAACACACAGACACAGCTAGACCATAGGACAGAAACTTCTGGATGCCATGTTCTCCCTCACCTGAGGAATTTACTGTTCCCTTCTCCATCATCATCAAAATCGAGCCTGAAAAACAGAAAAAAAAAGGTAACTGCTAACCAAGTGGTTTCTCCTTTAAATTATTTTTCTGTCTGTCCCCATGGATGATTCCTGAAAGGAAAAATTAAGTAATCCCACTGCAATTTAGTGATCCTAACGTGAAACAAAGTTTGGAAAGGGGCTTCTTTTAGGTGTCTATCAGGAACAGAGCAAGGAAAAACAGTTCCAAAGGAAGAAAACCCACTTGGAGCATCCACTGAATCCCAACCTTCTGTTCCAAAAGCCTGGATCTCCTAGGAGAATCAGGGACCATCAACAGCCTACAGATGGAGCATTCCCAGTTTAAAAGCAAGGATTGGGTGCATTTAAAATTAAAATAAAACAAAAAAAAGTGGAGGGTAAAATCTTCCTGGAGTTAAAGTTCAGTTTGTGCAGTGTTTACTCACAAAGGGCTAAACCCCTACTGCTGACCAGTTCATGTGGAAGGACAGAAAATTTTTTTGGGATGGAAAACTGTGGATGCAGCGGAGCAGGCAACATGGGAGGAGCTGCAGGGGAGTGGGAGCATCAACAAATGGGGCTGAAGGAAAGAGTCTGAGTGACTGGGAGGGGAGCAGAGACAGATTTCAGTTTGCTTGAAAATTACGAGGCAATTTCTCGTGCCAGAAATCTGGGAACAGCCACTCAACTCCCTTTGAATTTGGAAAGGCATTTTTAGCAAACAAAAAGCCTCCCACAAGCACATTGTGGCTTCCCCCCTCTCCCCTCCCAGGGACAGCACAGCTGCAAAGGTTGGAGTAGGGCCCCAAAACCCAGATTCTCTGTTCCCCCAGGTCTTGCAGCAACTCCTGTCTTGCTCTCAATCCTTGGTGTGCATTTGCTCCTTCTATGAGGTGCAAAGCTTTTAATCCCCTCTGAACATGTCACTTAACCCCCTCTTTGAGGAGTGCAGCTGGCACAAAGACACGACCACAAAGGGAAAGGACTGGACAGAGCCCACCTGAAAGAAGCAAGAAACTTCTCAGAAGCAACCACAGCTGCCCCTCCCGAGGCTGACAGCTCTTTCTGGAGAACAAAACTTCCTCAAAAAGGTCTTTTTTCCCACAGCCCTCCCCCCAAGCACAGCCCCAGCACTCCCTCCCTCCCTCCCTCACTCACCCAGGCCGTCTCTTGCTGGGTCTCTGAGCAATGGCTCCTCCAGCCTGGGCTCCCGAGCCGGAGTTCCCGGAGCCAACGGCTGCACCCAGCGAGGAAACATCAGATGCCATCTCTAAACAGGAATGGAAAAAAAATCAGGGAAATCAACCAGTTTTACTTCCAAGCCCCTCTGGCTCAGTGGAACGCTCCCCAGTTCGAAGCAGTTGTGTGTCAGCATCTGCTGGGGCTGGATCTGGGGCAATGTGTGTTTGTGTCCTTTCATCTGCTGCACCGAGGGGCCGTTCCCAGCGAGGAGCACACGCTGCTTCCTCAGCTGGAGAGCTGAGCCTGCCAAACTCAAAGATGTGGTCTGCTCTTTTGGAGAGAGGAGGAGCCTGCTGGGAGCAGGGAAGGAGCTGAGGCTGCACCATGAAGGAGGGAGGAGGAGCAGAGCTGCGAGTTTCCCTGATGACACCAGCCTGCAGAGGGTTCATTGCCCAATGTGAGACAAAGGATGAACCCAAATGCTCATAAAACACTTCAAAACTCATCATTGTTCTGCTGATCACTTCTGGTCTTCACCAGTACAGACCAGTGGGCACCATTACTGGCCTGCCTGTGCTCTTCCACAAGTGCTTGGAGCACCCTGCAGGAGTGTGAGGTGGCCCAGGTGATCTCTATGGTCCCTTCCACCCCCAAGCAGTCTGTGATTCCAGCATTCCATTTTCCTGTAGTTCCATTTTCCTGTATTTTCCTGTGTATTTCCTGTAGTCCCATTTTCCTGTGTATTTCCTGTAGTTCCATTTTCCTGTGTATTTCCTGTACTTCCATTTTCCTGTATTTTCCCCTAATCCTGGTTGTTCAGGAGCACAGGTAACACGGTTTGCAGTTGTTCAGAGCTTGCTCAGTGTGGCTTATGCTGAATCTACATCCCAGCATCACCATCAGAGCCCAATTAATGCTCCTCTACATTCAAATAGTCTGCTCCACATCAGAAAGTGAGTTTTTAAATCCATTATAAACCATTTTTCCTGTTTTGCTGAAATAAGTCAGCTCTGTGCTTATTTTAATGGTTGTGGGTTTGTAAATGTGCTGCAAAACTGCCCCAAAACAGTTGCTGCAGCCCAAAAATCTCCACCACGACCTTTGCAAACTGAGCCTGATGCAGCTGCCAAACCACTTCTGCTTTATCAAAGCAAAGGGACCACAAAACTACCCAGACACCCCCAAAAACCCCAGTGTTGGGCTTCCCAAACCACCCTCAGCAGCACCGAGAGCAGCTTGGGCAGGAAACAGCCACAGCTGGGGGGACAAAGTGAAGAACTGAGGTTAGGTTTAATGAATTAGGGAAAAAATGGGCTTTAAGCTGGGGTTCCCAAGTTCTTCTCCACTTGCCCAAAGCCAGATTTCAGTCCAACAACAGTTAAATTTCACTTCCAGAGTTGCATATTGGTTTATTTACAGCTAAAAGTGGAGCTGTACAATCACCTCCGTGGTGTGCCTGGACCTCACAGCAAACACGCTCCCAAATTTCTGGTATTTCTGCCAGAATTAAACGTATTTTACCACAGTAACATTTCCAGCCTCTCTGCCTGCCTGGTTTGTTTTCCTCCAAGCAGCTGGTGTTGCTGAGGAAGCTTTTTCCTTGCAGATCCATAGTATTTCCCAGGGGTGACTACAGTATGGAATAAGCATCCAGCTCGAGGCTTGGCAGCTGGAGGAGCCAAAAACAACAATCCAAACCAACAGCAGCAGTGAGCACAGCCCATCCAACACCAGCAACAAAACACCAGGATCCTCTGCAATTCAAAAATACACCTGGAGAACAAAAAACCAGAGGTGGAAACCCTTCCCCATCTCCTTTCTGCTCGATTTGGGACCACTCAGATGCTGCTGTGAAGTCCCAAGGTGACATCCAAGGATTTTGTTTAACAAAACGAAGTTTTAAGTGGGAATACAGCAGGCCAGGAGGGTTCCTCCTTTTCCCCAGCCCTATCTGAACATGGTGGGAAGAGAAATGAAGTTTCTGGAGCACAGAGGAGAATCCCTTTCCTGAGGGGAAGGAATTTCCTCTCTGGGCAGGGGAAGGAAGTGACACGGTGCTGTTCTCCGGGCCCAGCTCCACGCAGGGCTGAGGGGGACAGACACAGGAATTGCTTTTCAAACCTCTGAGATCTCCCAGGAGCCCAACATGCATCCCATGAGGGATATTTCCCTCTCATGGCTCAGGTGGAAGCTCAGCACAGACCCTGAGGTTGGGCACCAGGACCTGGCACTGCTCTGCAGGAGCAGAGAGGTCACAGCCTCCCAAATCCAGGGACAGCATGGGCAGGGAGAGCAGAGGGAGGGAAATACACAAGCAGGAAACATGGAGATTATTCTGAAGAACTCTCATAAATAATGAGAAGGAAAAAAGCTCTGGCTTTTCCACCCTTTGGGATTCCCAGCAAACACACAGGAACACAAAGATTCCTTCCCAACTTCTGTCTTCTCCCCACTCCAAACACCAGCACCACGACACTGAGGTGAATTCCTGCAGCACAGGGTGGAGTTTTCACTCCCTGGAAGGAGGCTGGAGCCCCAAGCAGCACCAGGGCAGGTTTAGGATGGGTGTGAGGGAAAATTCCTCCCCAGAAAGGGCTGCTCCAGAGTCACCATTCCTGGAGGTGTCCCAGGTGGGTTCCCAACATCCTGGCTGGCTCTGTGTCCCAGCCCTTCCCAGAACCAGTCCCTGCTTCCCCACACCATGAGCTGGATGTAATTAAAGCCAGAAAAGAGAAAATCTAAATCCCAACCCCCACCACTGCTCCAGGCTTCCAGCCCAGCTCTCCTGGGAAAGGCTCTGCTGCAACCACTGGCATCCCAACAGGGAAAAAAAAGCTCCAAAATAAAATTACTGCAAATATTCCCAGCTGTGATTCACAAAAGGGGCTGCTGCAGCTTTTATGTACATTTTTGTTGTACAGAACTGGTGCTTTTTGCTGCAGAAGCTTCAGCAGGGGGTTAATTGCCAGGTTCACGTTTGGACATCAAATTTCACAAGATTTGCTTTAAATTCACCAATTTGTGAGCTCCCCAAAATGTTTGGAGCAGATAAACCAGCCTTAAAAGTACTCTGCATTTCACTCACAACTAGAAGGCTTTGATATTTCTGCTTTTATGGTTTTTTATTTACAAAACATCTCAATTTCTGTGTCAGGGGTACATTAAATTGATTTTTTTTTGAAGCAAGCAGGAGGTTTTTAGCTTGTTTGAGTTTCCCATGCAATGCCAGCGCAGCACTTTCATCCCCATGGGAACTTTCTCCAAGAAGAAATATAGAAATTAAGAAAAGAATGTTTCTTCCATTGCTAAGGGGTTGAAATGAAGATATTCTGGGTATTTTGGGGCGTTATCCAGCATTCACTGGAGCCCTGAAATCTGTTTTTTAACACTTTAAGGAAAAGAAGACCCACATTATTTGTGAGAATCCTTCAGAATTTAATCTCCTAATAATCTCTATGTTCACTGTTTGTGTATTTCCCTCCCTCTGTGTGAAAGGGTTGAGTGAATATTGGTCACTCTGCCCATGATTATAAATATCAAACACAGATGTTAAAAATTCTTTCTCTTTTCTTTCAGAACTTAAAAACTTTCTTATGCAAAGAACCACAGAACCCTGAAGACTCCACTTCCACAAATGCTTGGATTCCCACGAGTGTCTGCCTTCCTCCTACACTGGATGAGTCCCCAGTGTGTTTTTTCACCATTAAAAGCCACAAAACCTTCCTGAAACGTTAAAATAAAACCCCAGAATCCTTCAGCAGTGTCATTGAACACTCCTGGATAAACCTGAGCGTGTCTCACGACCCTCAAACCACAAGAGGAGCCACAAAGGACAAGCTAAGATTAAAAAAAAAAAAACCCAAAACACAAACAAGTTCAGATTCTGATCTCAGCCACCACGTTGTAAATCCATCACGACTTCACAGACGCTGGGTTAATCTGGATACGAGCTCAGTTCAGAGCAGTTTAGCCAGAAAATTGATAAAATCACATATTTTTCCGGCAAGAATCAGGGATCAGCAGCTCCCAGCTTCCTGTGCAGAGGGAGTTGAGGGCTCTGGGGACCAGGCTGAGGAACCGAAGCTGAGGGAACATTGTGCTCCAGGCCCTGCCCTGCTTCACAGAGCTCAGAGAGACATTTGTGCAAAACCTTCAAACCGGGGCAGCACTTTTTTGTTGGGAGTTCAGAAAAACCTCCCTGAAACACAGCTGAAAAAGGGGCTAAAACCGACAGAAGCCGTCAAGGAAAACAAACCCAAAGGAGTGATGATGGAAACGCAGTGCAGGGACCCCAAACCCACCTCGAGGGTCCCTCGTACCACCGGCTCTCCAGGGACCCCAAACCCAGGGAACACAGCCCTGCCTCCTCCAGGCTGCCATCACCCCACCGTGCCATTCCCCCTCTCCAGAGCCCCCTCACGCCCCTGTCAGCCCTCTCAGAGCCCCTCATGACGACCCCCACCCCCTGAGGGTCGCCCTCAGCTTTGCAGGCCCCGTCAAAACCCTCGGGTCCTCTCAGGCCTCCCTCATCCCGTAGACCCCCCTCAAGCCCCCTCTGCTCCCCCTCAGCCCCCGCGGTGCCCTCCCTGAGGCTCTCAGGCCGCTCCCCAGCCCCGCTTGTGCCGCCGCGGCCGGGCTCACCCGCGCTGGCGGCGGTGGCGGCCATGGCGGGGGGCCCCG
>VYZP01015115.1:60346-80865 GCA_013400635.1 Hypocryptadius cinnamomeus | reverse complement strand
GTGTGTGTGTGTGTGTGTGTGTGTGTGTGTAGATTTCTGTTACATTTTGGTCACAAAATATATTATTTTGTAGCAGCTTATTAAGATTTTCCTTCCTGAAAGGTATTTCTTAGGAGTGAGAAAGTAATACTATCATGCCAAGGGATGATTAGGAAACAATGAATATGCAAATCTAATTTATTTTCATATTGCAAACAGCTGACCTGAGGCAAGAAGAGAGGGATAACACTTCGATATATTCTAAAATAATAAACATCTTACATTTTTCTTACACAAGTGAGGTACCCACAAACCACAGACTTCTAATGCTTGATTGTACATAGTAATCAGCACAGTCCGAAACCATATTTTCCTTATTCCTCTCACAGCTTGATATATGCATGTACTTGACAGTGGCAATAGGCTAATGTAATCCCATTGCCCAGTCTTAATTTCCATTTATCCGCAGTTATTTTATTATTTTTTATTCCTACTGTAAGATCTTTTGAATGACCTCTATACCTGAGGTTCTTTATTTTCTATTTGGAACACTGTGTCTTATTTGCTGTTTTTGCTTCCCTCTCTTGCAGAATAAAGGTCTAAGGAGAAACTGCTCTGAAGGATGTCATTCTCCTACGGTACATGCAAGATCTCTTAAAAGCCCATTAAAGCTGCTAGCACCTTTTTCACTCAGAAACAGTTCCTGGATTACAGGGTGCTTACAAAGGGTCAAATTATTTCTGTATGAATTAAAGTAGAAAGCATTTCTCCTGATGAGAGAGGTAACTGTAAAGCAATTTTATAATTTCAAGGGAAACAAGGGCTAGTAGTGTAAAATCTGTAGCCCTGGGCTAGCAGACATCTTTTGCATTGTAAATAATCATTAATTCCTTTCAGCCATCAGTGGAAGCCCAGCAGGTGACAACAGTTTTGATTCACTTGTGATCTGCAGCACTGATAATTGCTAAAACAAGCTTTTGTCGGGTCAGTAGAATATTACCGAGTTCTGTGTTGGAGAGCTGCTTAACCTGAAGAGGGAACATCTGTTTGCAGGACCACATCCTGTGACAGAAAGGGAATCAGCCCGTAGGATCTGTTGCAGAATAGGAACAGCAGCATTTTCATGGAACTATTTTGAAGCAATAGAGAAGCTTCCCCCAGCTGCATTTTTGATAGCCAGGGATAAAGTAAAATGATAATGAGCAAAATTTTAATTTGTTATTCTGGTTCTCTTAGCTAGAAACACCTTCACTGGGGTGCTTTATTACAATTTAATTTAATGCAATGATTTATAAAAAAGTAGAAACACATAAGAATACAAATGACAAGAAATAGATTTATAATTAAAGATCTACTAACTATTTATCTCCCAGTTGCTGAGAAGATCTCTTGAGATAATTTGACATAGCACTGGGCAGGTACATTCTATAGCAGATAATTGTCATCAGCTGAGAATTTCAAAATTATTCCCCTGCCTCATTCTGGATAAAGTTTTATATGATAACCATGTCTCAATCTACACAGAGACTTCTTTTTTTTCTGTTTCATGATAATTTGCAGAGTTGGAGAATTTTTAATATCTTTGAATGTTTTGTTTTTGATAATTTAAAATATTTTTGCACCAGTTTTAGGAAATTACTTTTATATATCATTCTTAAAAAAGATGAAGGATAGATCTGGTTTGTAGTTGGAATTATAACAAATATTCTGTGTGTTCTTGGCCTTTATGAGTAGTTTTGGTTGTGAAAAACTAACATGTAGATTGTGTTTTGCTTTATCAGAAAAGCCTTTGACACCACAGCATACTCTGGAAAAGCTGGTAGTCCACAGCTTGGACAGTTTCACTTGTCACTGGGTTCAGAACTGGCTGGATGTCTGGCCCCAGAGGGTGGTGGTGACTGGTGCCACATCCAGCTGGCTGCCAGTCACCAGTGGTGTCCCCCAAGGATGAGTGTTGGGGCGAGTCCTGTTTTTAATATCTTTACTGATGATCTGGATTTACTGATGAGGGGATTGAGTCCACCATCAGCAAACTTGCAGGTGACACCAAACTGGGAGTGATGGAGCGTCGGAGGATTCTGCAAAGGGACTTGGACAGACTGGATAGATTGGCTGAATCCAACAGTATGAGGTCTAACAAGTCCAAGTGCTGGATTCTGCCCTTTGGCCACATCAACCCCCTGCAGCACTACAGGCTGGGGACAGAGTCTCTGGACAGTGGTCAGGCAGAAAGGGACCTGAGGGTGCTGATTGTTTGCAGGCTAAACATGAGCCAGTAGTGTGCCCACATGGCCCAGAAGGCCAGTGACATCCTGGCCTGTATCAGGAATAGTGTGGGCAGCAGGAGCAGGGAGGTCATTCTTCCCCTGGACTTGGCACTGGTGAGGCCACACCTTGAGTGCTGTGTCCAGTTCTGGGCCCCCTCAATTTAGGAAGGACACTGAGATGCTTGAGCACATCCAGAGAGGGCCAACAAGGCTGATGAATGGTCTGGAACATAAGCCTTGTGAAGAATGGCTGAGGAAGCTGGGGTTGTTTAGTGTGGAAAAAAGGTTTAAGGGAGACCTTAACACTCTCTACAACTCCCTAAAAGGAGCTTGTAGGCAGGTGGGGGATCCGTCTGTTCTGCAGGCAACCACTGACAGAAGGAGAGGACACAGTCTTAAGCTGTGCCATGGGAAGTTTAGGCTAAACATTAGGAAAAAATTATTCACTGAAAGAGTGATTAGGCACTGGAAGGGGCTGCCCAGGGATGTGGTACAGTCACCATCCCTGGAGGACTTTGAAAAAAGACCGAATGTGGCACTCAATGCCATGGTTTAGTTGATAAGGTGGTGTTAGGTTATCAGTTGAACTTGATGATCTCAAAGGTCTTTTCCAACCTAGTTAATTCTGTGATTCTGTGATCGTTAGTTTGCTTTACATGAAAACTAAAGTTGCACAATTTTTATACCTTTATCTGAAGGAGAAAATACAAATGAATATTGGCACCACTGTTTTTACAGTCCCTAAACCAGTCAGATTGTGGATTCATTGAAAAGAAGGAATGTCCCAGTGGGCTTTTCAGAATCCTATCAAAAAATTAAATGGCACACAGAGAATGTAGCTTAATTGCAATACTGCTTTTGAAACAAAATATTGAGTCTGAGTTTACATCAGCCTGGAGTGCATTTGGAAAGAAAATTTGAATTACACCATGTTCAGATCCAATAGAAAACTCATCACAGTTTGAGCTTTTAAGTGGAGTCCCTCCTTGTTTGTCTATTGCCTTCAGTCAGACAAGTACATATGTACAGATGTACATATGGTCATCGCTCACTTAGGTTTGGTACATCTCAAGAATCTATAGATGAGTTGTACTATGCAGACCTTCACTTTTAAGATGAGCAAGTGGAAATGTCCCTGTGGAAAATGCAGAGGAAATTCCCATAGCAGATACCTACTGTATTTTAACTCACCTGTCTGGACTACCTTTCACATAAGGATAAATGATGTGGTGTGGAATATATGGACCTCAAAGAATAAATACTTGAATTCCAGTTGAGGTTTTTGCAAGTGTTGTACAGGACTGTAAGGGGATTTAAGAGAAATGAAGTTTAAGAATATTGCGTTATGCCTTTCTACTTACCCATATTTTGAAATTTGCTCATAGACTGGAACTCATATTTTCTAGGGAAAAAATAGAGTTAAAACATTTACTATACTTTCGAAAGGCTTAAAGATTCATTTAAGTTATTCTTCAAATTTAAAAAAGAACCCCCAGGAGATAATAAAGATTTCATTATTTTTTATAATTGCACAATTATTGTGCAATTGGCATTGGGAATTGATCTCTACTTATGGAAGAAGAATGGCCTGGTACCTAATTGGATATAGCTGTATACTATTTGAGCTTATTTTTGGAATTGAAGAGAATAATGAGGTATTTCAGATACTATGGAATCCTTAGCAGGATTGCATGAACTCAGTAAATCCATCTCAAAAAATTGTGAATTACATGGTACATTGAATTACAAATTATAACTCATCCCTCATGTAACTTCACTGGTTTCAGTGAAACTGTGGTGCTCAGGGAAGATCTCACACTTTAACCCCTTTGCAACAACACTTTCAAAAGCAATCTACTGACCCTCAACATCAGATAACATGGCGGTTGACCTTGAAGCTGTATTAAGACATGAGATTGAAAAGCAAGAGATTTGTCTTTCAGTTGTCACAATTTCTTTTTTGTCTCTGTGGATTTTCCCCCCACACAATCTAAACACTTTCTCTAGTGTGTGTCTTTCTATAGCAGTCCTCAGGATTGCACTGTCACTCTAGTTCTCCCTTCTTCGGGCTTCTCTACCACTTGGTCTCTTTCTCATATTCTTTACTCCTTAGTAAAATCACATCTCACCACTGTTAGCATTTTGGACTTTATTTATCTTCAGAACCCTGCAAATCAACTGAAGTGAGTTCAAGAATGCAGTTTGGCTTGCTTTGTTGGGATTTTTATGAATTGTCAGAAATGAGAAGTATAGAAGATAGAGTATGCAGAGAAATAGCTCTGACATTTCCCCACAGAGAAGATGATGAACTATTTACAGCAGCATGATATTTCAATATTTCAATTAATTTTTCCTATAAAATGTTGGCTGATGATACAAGCTCTCACTGTGTCTGTCATTGAACTGCAGAATGAGCTGACAGTGTTCCATTAGAGCTGTGTGAAATTGTGTTAATGTAGAAGGACCTAGCAAAAATTGTTAATTCAGAACCATAATTAAAAAAAAAAAAAGCATTCAAGTGATTCTTAAGACATCTGAAACTGAGTCATCACTTCAAAACATTCCTATGTCCATTCAGCAGCCTGAGTTGTAAGAACTACCTCCTTGGTAACAAAACAGCACGAAACTGTTGCATTTGATAACATGGTATGTGTGTGACAGACAACCAGAAAGCTGGATAATGTGAAAAAGCAACAGAAAAATTGTTCATCTTGTCCTGGTTTTATGGCCAATGCAGTCTGAGGCACCTTCCTGTCCGTGGTATTGCCTGGGAGTCTCTTCTCTCAGCCTTAAGGGTCTGCTAAGGCTCTTCTGCAGACTCTTGAGAAAAGTGTGTTGTACGGTTCACCTGGACCTCTTAGAATATTGTCTGGATGTTTTAAATCACAACAACAAAGTTTATTTTGTTCTAAAAAAAAATTAATGGAAGTATTTCTTGTTGAGTAGGCAAAATGGTGTTGGATAGCATGTTTAGTAGAGTAGGGAAATTTGCTTTTCGACTGCAATGCTTGTCTTACTGTTTGGGCAAGAAGCTGGATCAAAACAAAGCAAAGCTACCTTAGACTCTCCAGAGGTGATGCCTGTTGTTTCTCAAACCAGCATAATCAGGTGCCAGTGCAGGGCTCAAAGAAAGGCAGGCTGCTACATGGCATGAAGGATCAGAGATTTGGTGTAACTCCTCACCCAGCAAGAGACCATTCTTCTCTTGGGGTATGACATGCCTTTGAAGACCTACTGACCCACAGGTAAAGGGACCGTTATGGACTGCATTAATATTAAGATTTTAAGTGGCAGCTCTATAAAATGCAAGGTGCAAATAGCCAAAAGTATGTTCCCATTGCTCTGTGAATATAAAACAGTAGCTGATCTCTGTGATGACATTTACCTATGCTGGAGAGGAACAGAGAAAGAACTCTCTTGTGTCAACCACATTAATGAGTTATTCTACCTTTCCTCAGGAGTGAAGAAAAATGTCATCATAGAGATCAGCAGCCACGTAATGCACAAAGCATAGTGAATGTGTTGGATGTGGGTATGTGTTATTTATCTTCTTGAGTAATTGACGACCATAAGCAAGGACATTAATGTTGGGGGTAACATTTTGTTCACCAGCAGCTCCATTTACTTGATATTTTTGTAGCCTTCAGACTTTCTGCCAATTACTATTTTGCTACTTACTTTGAAGGATAATTCTCTCAATGACCCTAAAAAAATAATCAAATATTTATAGAGAACTTATCTGAGTTGTATAAATTCTCAGCTTTAACTGTGGTTTCAGATCAGGAAATTATTTCACTTTAAGAAAAGGCATTTAAGCACATGCATGCTGAAGTCCATTCTACATGCCTGAACTGCTCTTTTGGCTCTGGATTTATATAAAAACAGATAAATACAAAAACTGGTTCAAAGGTAGAGATAAAAGATATGCATTTGGAGATAGAGTTCTAAATATGCCACAGTTATAAATTCCTTTTAAAAAAATTATTGGTTCTGGATGACCATAATACTTGCATACCAAAAATAATCTGTATGGCATATCCTTTACTCTGTACCCTTTATGTTAAGAAACAATAATATAGTTTCATTTTTCTTGTATTATGTTTGGATGATAGCAAAGCTTAGTTTATTCCTAGTCAATTTTCATAAAATACAATTAAGGGAAGTTAAGCATAATTTAAATTCAAACTTAATATTCTAGAATTGTGATTGAATAGAACTTGGTTCATCTGTCAGTGAAAACTAACGGGGTTCCCTTCAATTCATTTGATGTTTATTTAGCTTAAACATGGTATCAGTCATAGTTCTGTATTTTCTTCATTAGACATAAAGTGGATCTGAATGTAAAATGTTTTCCCTAAGTCACACAACCTACTGATAATAAAATAATGAAGCTTTCAGAAAAAAGAATATTTATCATATGTTGAAGTGCTATAAGTTGATTTTCAGAAAATACTTTCCATGTTCTGAAGGGAAGGAAATAAAAATAGTACTTCACAACAGAGCATCTCCCCTGTGACAAAATACTGCAGAATTTAAAGCGCTCACTGTACAATGGTTAAAGGCACTGTGATAATTGAAATCGAGCTTACTTTTGTAATGTGGGAGATGCTGACTCTGTGAGTTGAATCTGAGTTTAATCAAGATCAAGCAAGATTTTCTGGTGTGGTAAGAATACAGATTTTGTTCTCTGCTTAGTTTATAACTGTGAAAAGGATTGAGCTATATCATCCATCAAAGAAGGAAGGAGAAGTTCCTATATGGAGAAGAATAATTACATAGATCTGAGTGTTCCCCCAAAAAAACATAATGAGGACATAACCACAAATTGTTTTAATGGAGAGGAAGGGAAAAATGTGCATTAAGAAATTAATTTAAAGATACCAAGTGCATTGTTTGTTTTACTTTTATTTTCTTCCCTAATAAAAAACTGTTATTCCTGCTCCCATATCTTTGCCCGAGAGCCCCCCTTAATTTCAAATTTATAACAATTTGGAGGGAGGAGGTTTACATTTTCCATTTCAGGGGAGTTTCCTGCCTTCCTTAGCAGACACCTGTCTTTTCAAACAAAGACAATTTGTCTCAACCCTGTGTCTCAATTTGAGACAAGTTAGGAGGAAATATCCTGAAATGAATGCCTCCTCTAAAGAAGACAGGTTTTGGCACTCCATCTCCCCACCAAATGAATGGAATTTTTTGGAAGAAAGTGAAAAAACCTGTTTATTTAACACACTAAGTGCCTGCAGGGCACCGGAGAATAAAATGAATAATGTTCAATTTTAAACTTCCTCACTGCAGAGAAAACTGGTGGATTTAGAGTTATGCTCTGCTTCTCCTGAGGGCTGAGCTCCAGTGGCAACACCCTCTTTTTCTCTCTGTCTCCTCTCTCTCTCCCCCCTTCATTCCTTTCTCATTTTTCGCCTTCTTGCTCTGTCTTTTTGTTTTGTTTTTTGTTGGGTGGGTTTTTTTTGGTTGTTTTTTTGGTTTTTTTTGGGGGTTTTTTTTTTGTTTTTTTTGTTTTCAGATACAATGTTTGCCTTGTTTGGCTTAGTTTTTTTGCCGGCCATCCATTATTAAAAGAACTCCTTGCAGTTTCCCACAGTGGAATGTGACAACATGAAAGAGCTTTGAACTGATTGTAGAGTCTTTTTAGAAGTTTAAATATGTGATCATCACTTGATCTGCATCTTAATCTATAAGTTGCTTTGTATTTATTTCTTTCCTTGGTGAAAGAGTACATTATAAATTAGAGGCAAAGTTAAATAACTGATGAAAGAAAGCCATATGGAAGCTCATTGGGTGGAAATCTTAACCTAAATTATACTAACATGGAGAATGAACTTCATTTTCTCATAGACAAGTTATGTTTACCAGGTAAAAAAAACCCACAAGCCACAACCCAATTGTTCTTCACAAGCTGTAAATATAGATATCTAATTTCTTGAAACACTTTTTCTATGATTCTGTGTAAAAAAAAGAAATGAATGCTGACAAAAAGACTCTGAGGAGCAAGGCATGAGCAGAATAACAGAAAATAAGTTTTTGAATCTAAGCAAGATCAAGAAGTGGCTTAGCTCATTTCAGTAAATTATGAAACTTTTAATAACAATGAATAGTATCTGAAAAAATTGCAAATGAAAATAACCAACAATAGAAAGAATTTGTTTTTAAAAAGAAGGAAGTCATACAAAATGTAAATAGTTTACTTTAATGTAGCATTATAAAGTTAGAGAAGGATTTTCTTACATGAAACCCACCATAGTTTGGTGTTTCATCTCAAGCATAACATTTAAGATGGAACAAAGCCATGGAAATTTTATATTCATATGATTAAAATGCAAAGAAAATCCTTTAGTGTTCGATAATACTTCTTCAATGTTTTTGGAAATGTGCTGCTGCTGTTTGCAACCAGTTCAATAGGCTGAATGCACATGGGGTCTAATCTGTTATTTATTTAAATTCCCAGTTAAAATACTCACTCAGATATTATATTAATTCTGGTCTGGGACTGGAAGCATAAAATATACAGTACATGTAGGTATTTTCAACCCTTTGCAGTCTATATCTTATAATACTTGGAGATATTTATTAGGAAAACCCTAGGTTTTTTGAGAGTTAATTTATTTTACTTTGCTTGAGTCAGGAAAAATCACTATTTTTCAGGTAGGAAAAGTGAGAAAAAAAGCTGGTCAAATACTTTATGATACAACATTTTATTTTGCTATTTTGGCTTGATATTTTTCCCTACTTAAAAGTGAACAAGGAAACACTTTGCACAGAAGTTATTGTTTAAACTGGTAGGGATCTGAAAGGGAAGCATAAAACTTCTCTTCCACTAGTTTTCTGCTTGATTGCCTGTACCAAGTCAAGCCACAAGTATCAAAATGTAGGAGCTTCAGGTAGGTGGCCTTTAAGAAACCTCATCATAAAAAATGTACCAGGTTTTGTTATCCAAAAGCTGATTCCATTTGAGTCATATGGATAGCATAACATTTTTAAATGAAATAACTTTTTTGTGTTTGAGTACTGTCATCCTCTGTTATAAGAAATCCTGTGCCTTACATCTCTTAAATTATCAAATCCAAAATTTTCACTAGTCTTTATTGGCCAATGGTTTTACTATTATCAAATATAAATGGCTTGTAACTTCACAGTGAGATTGGTACAAAAAAAAGACCTTTGTTTCTGTAGGACTACAGAGAAAGTCAAAAGTTTGTAATGCAAATCTTTTATGTCATTAGGGCTAAATACATGTTTTTCTTCTTTTATAATTGTTCTCTTTGAAATGTGAAGAAAGAATTTTGAGCAGTCTATTAAAATGGCAAGTGTTTAGTCATAAGGCAATGTGATTATTTCTAAGTTCTCTAAACTAGAGGAAAAATGTCATCACATGGATTTAGCATAGTCTAGTTTGATTCCATAGCATTTTACACAATTAAAGAATTAAAAAATTATTGAGGTTGGAAAGGACTCTGGAAGGACTCTGGTCCAAGCACCCTTTTCCAAGTAGTGTTTAAAATTTCCCAGGCCCAGTTGACTTTTGAATATGTCCACAGCTGGGGTCTCCACAACCTCTTTGGGCAGCCTGTGCCAGTGCTCAGACCCTCTCATAGTGTTAAGAGTGTTTCCTTGCATTTGGATGGAGCCCCCTGTACTTCGGTTTGTGTGTGTGACTTGTCCTGTCACTGAGAAGAGCCTGGATGATTCTTCCTTACACCTTTTTTAAGGTATTTCCATATATTGTTGAGTTCCCCTAAAATTTATCTTCTCCAGGCTCAACAGTCACAGCTATCTCAGTCTCTTCTCATAGGAGACATGGTCCAGACTCTCAATCATCTTTGTAGCCCTTTCTTGTATGCTCTCCAGTATGTGCATACCTCTCTTGCACTGGGGAACTGGTAACGGTACTTTCCATGTTAGCAGAAGGCCTTGTGTTAACTTAAAGTGCTTGATATTTATTTTTGTCTTGCTTTTAAATTGTATTTCAGATCTCGATAAAAGAAGATAAGGTAAAGTAGTAAAATGTGGCCTTAAAATTTTCTTTCCCACAGCAACTTGACTACTTGTTATTGAAATCTGTTTTATGTTCACAATCAATTTACTCTTTCTTAACATGTTACCATGCATTCACACTGGGATCACCTCCTAACCCCTTCAGACTGAGCTCATGAAATTAAATTAACTTTGGCTAAGCTTTGTGTTAACCTGCCTGGACGGAAAACTGCAGTAGTAAGTAAAATATTTTCATATTAATATTTGGAAAAGTCTTGCAAAATACTTCCTAGTTCTGTTAGTTGCAAATCAGTGGCTGCCAAAATATCTCCAGAGCACTGGTTTAGCTGTAGCAACAGTGAAAAATCACTGGAGGCGTGAAAATTTTGAAAATGTGTACAGAAGGTACTGTAACATAGCCTGAAAATGAATGACATTATTTGTTCATTCATTTTTCTCTTCCCTGGCTGTCTATAAAAAGTGACAATTTTTATACTTTTATAAAGTGATGACTTTTTCCCACTTTAAGTTGAGAAAAATGCTTTTCAAAGGTTTAAAAGACTGTAAATATGACAAAGTATGCTCATAGAACACTGAATGCCATTGATTACACATATTAAAACACTGAAGCTGAGCTGCTGGTTTTTATAAGGTTTCCTACATAAATGTAATGATGGAATATCATAATATTCATAGTCTGAAACATTAAAACATGGTACTGGAGAAATCTTGCAGAAATATTCAGCCATTTTACAAGAAATGTTCATCACTCATGTCAGACTGTTTCGTCAAGGCTGGCACACTACTGGAAACCAGACAGGGTTCTGGCACTAAACCTATAGATGTTATAGCAACTAAATTTTCATATCTGCATGTAAAATTCTTAAATGGGTGGTGAAGGTTTATTCAGGGCATTTGTGTTCCAGAAATACTAGAAACCCTTTAAAGAAGTGAAGGTCTTAATCCTCCTCAGGCAGACTTTAAAATACAGTCCTGAGTAAATCAAGCCATTGCATGACTATGTCATGAAACACAGGAAGAAGGGGATATGTATTACATGCATCGTCACTTAGTTATTAAAAATTCCTGTAACTGTGAAGAGAGCATCACTGGGGATAAAATTTAGTGAGGAGCTTCCAACAGCTTTGCCGCTTTATGTCTGCAGCACATCCTCAGGGCTTTTCAGTTCTTTGTTCCAGAGTGTTAGGTTTTAAGATTTTTCTTTTTGTTTCTTTCTCTCAAGGAATTTTCTTATATATATTGCTAAGAGACAAAAACGACCAGTACTTAAGACAGAGAAAAGAAGTTCCTACAGCTGAGGAGAAGGGTGTAGCTAGCTACTGTCGGGGAGAATTACCGGGGAGGATTACCTGGGAGGATTTTCTCTTGGAGGGGTAGAGATATGGAGAAATTTGGGCTGAGGGAAGGGGCTAGGTGCAGCTCCTTGCCCTCCCTCTCTCACTTCAGAGGACGAGGGGTCGAGCTGCTGTTTACTGGGGGAGGAGGGGGCGGAATTCGCTGCTGCTGCCGCAGCCCAGCCCTGTCCCGTTCCATCTGCCGTGGGTGAGCCTTTGCTTGTGAGACCACCCACTGAACTGGGACCTTATTAATACCCTACCTCACTAAAAAAAGGACTTTCACCATCTTCTGGGGTGCCTCAGGGGAAACCCCGGGACGTCAAGCGCTTTCCCTCTCCTAGGGAGTCTCTCCCTGATGCCTTCAGGAGCTGGGCTGCCTCTGCTACTGCTCCGAAGCTTTTAGCTACGCTGTAGCCATGCACTCCCCAGCCTGCTGGGACGCCCTGAAGCCCCTGCTACAGCTGCGGAGGCTCTGATAATCTTATTTATTACTCTGGGATTTTTGCTCGCCTCTGCCGTTCCAGCTTGCCGTTTCCAAGGTCCCTGCTACAGCTCACATCACTATGCAGAGCAGCACCGGCACAGGCTGTGCTGTAGGTTTGTAAAGGAAAATGCATTAATTTTTCCATCCCTTTCTACTGCCATTGGCGGCACCGCCATTACCACAGCGGCCGAACCCGCACCACAGCGCCCCCTGCAGCCGCGGGGGAATCACCGCACCTGCCCTGCCCGGCCGGGAGCCACCAGCGCCCCTGCCGGCCGTGACCGGAACTGCACCAAAGGGGGAAGCGCTCAACGGCCAAGAGAAGGCTGGGGTTGGGTTTCTGGTTTTGTTGTTACTGCCGTTGTTGTCATTTGTTTGCCTCCTTATGCATACTAGTAAAAAACTGTTATTCCTTTTCCTGTATCTTTGCCTGAAAGTCCCTTAATTTCAAAGTTATAAAGTTTGGAGGGGAGGGGTTAATGTTTTTCATTCCAAGAGATGTTCCCGTCTTCCTTGGGAGACACCTATCTTTCAAACCAAGACAGATTTTGATATCCAATGGTGGGGCCTGAGGGCATCCAGAGGAAAGAACACATAAAAGAAAAAAAAAATTTGTGACTTTTAGAAAGAGATTTCATTGTGCTTGAACAACATAGGGCCAAGATTTATCATACTTCAAAATCTCAATCTGCTTCCTTCATAGGTAATGTAGAATTACCACCACTTTCAGCAGGTAAAGATTTTCTGTTCTTCCTGTTTCAGTGGTGTAGCCCCTCCTCCAACCAGAATAAAATCAAGCCATTTTGCTATCTATGAAACTATCATAGAAGTATAGAATGATTTGGGTTGGATGGGAATTTAACATAATTTAGCTTCAACCCCCTGCCATGGAGAGGGACACCTTCCACTAGAAAAGATTGTTCCAACCTTGTCCAGCCTGGCTTTGAACACTTTCAAGAATGGATTAGTCAGAGCTTCTCTGGGCAGCTCTGCCGGGGCCTCACTACCCTCATTGTAAAGAACTTGTTCCTAATATCTAATCTAAACCTAATCTCTTTCCACTTTGAAGCCACTTTCCCTTGTCCTGTCTCTGTGTGTCCTTGCAATACAAAGTCCCTCTTGTCATAGACACCCTTTAGGTACTGTGAGTTCTCTCTGGAGCGTTCTCTTCTCCAGGCTGGAAAACCCCAACTCTCTCATGGTGTCTTCATAGGAGAGATGCTGCAGTCCACTGATCACCTTAGTGGTCTCCTCTGGCCTGGCTCCAGCAGGTCCCTGTCCTCCCTGTGCTGGGACCCCAGAGCTGGATGCAGCCCTGCAGGTGGAGTCTCAGCAGAGTGGGGCAGAATTCCCTCCCTCCCCTGCTACCCAGGGGGCTTTGGATGCAACTAAGCACACAGCTGGCTTTCTGGGCTGCAAGAGCTCACTGCAGGGTCACGTTGATATTCTCATCTACAAACACTTTCAAGGTTTCTTCTTAAGGGTTCTGTCAATCCATTCTCCACCCAGCCTGAGCTGGGATTTCACAAGTCCTGTGAAAAATGGAAAGGCCTGATTATTTAAGATGAAAAGAAATGTCACTGAGCTTCAGAAAATATTCTACTTTTTGTTCTGAGAGTGACAAGTCAAAATGTCAAGTTCAAAAATCAGTATTTTTTTCTGCTTTCATACTTGGATTGTTAGGCATCTCTGGTGTAGAGAAATGAGAGTGTCTTCCATAAAAATCACTGTCATCTTACAACCACTCTAATAATAGCACGAAATAGTGTAGAGTTGAGATTTATGAGAATATCATGCAGACAATTTCAGTAAGCATTGCAAACTACAGACCAAATCTCTTATTCTGCATTTGTTCTGTCATATAGTGATACAAAATAAATGACTACAAGATATGAAGACATCTGAAGCAAAATAAGTCAAGAAAACACACTAAATGACAGTTTTTAATTAGATCACTATTCACTTATGCTTCATATTTTACCCCTGATTTTTCAGCAGAAGTCCACACAGAAAGATGGAAATACAATCTGATATTGATATTTAAATTATAAGAGGAAGTGAATATGAGAGCTTTAGAAAAGCTTTTTCAATATACTTCTCTTGAAGCTCTACAGCATAAAGAATGGGAATGAAGATCAGAATAGTGTTAGTTAAATTAAACAAAAAATACCAATTTGCTATCTTAAAAAGAATAAGAATTATAGCTTCTTATTAATGTTAAGAAGTATACAAAAAGTTCTAAATTTGACATAACAAGTAGTGAAAACCGTGCTTTAATACTTGCAGTCCTTGCTGTATTTAGCTGCTTAGGAACACTCATTATAAAACACTCATTTCTTCAGCCCCATGTATTTCCTTCATAATAAGTAATACTAACTTTACAATCAAACTTTTTATGTCGGATTGTAAAAGGGATGTTTTTTAACATTTATGCCTATTGGTATCTTAATTCTTGTGCTGATATGAAGACCCTAATTGAATATCATGCATGTCTTTAGCAGCATTTGGATACTGATGCTGCTGAGGAACAGGAACAGAAAGTTGTAATTACATAAATTTTAGCCTATTTCACCATCTGAAATCCTTACAGATGGAATAGGAAAGTTAGGAGCCTGAGGTTCTTATTCAGCCAGCAGGTAAGCAATTCACTGCACTGAAATGAAGTTCCCTAAATAATAATTTGAAGATGGTGTAAAAACTGCTCTATAAAAGTGAAAGGAATGCTGGAAACTGAAAATCCTTTCTTTATTACGAAATAATGATAAGGTTATAAAAATGGCAGGTCCCAACAAGAGAGGAAACAAATGAAGATAAAAAGGGATTAAGGAGGTATGCAGAGCTAAAAGATCTGCAACTCAAGACTTGGGGAAAGTGAGAAGGGATTTCTGGAAGCAGAGCAGGGCATATAATAATGTCACTTTATGTATACAAACCATTTCACTTGACTTCTCCCCATGGTTCATTCCTATATTTAGTGCTTGTAGCTGGGAATGCTGTTCACTCCCAATGTTGTGCTGCAATAGCTTCTCAGCCATTACTACTTACAGAAGTAGAAGTTCAGTTCTATTCTTATTCCAAGTAGAAAAAAGGAATCTGAAAGAAAAGAAATTATAGAATGTTCTTTTCCTAGCGAAACTCAGGCTTTTCAGCTAGTATTCACTGCTGTTTTCCTACTTCCAACCATTTTCCTACTCCTACACTGTTTTCCTACTTTCACACTGTTCTTTAAGGGAATCAAGATGTTTTGCTCATTTCCAGACCTTAAAGGTAAGGATTAGTGGGTCATTGCTCTGTCCTCCACTAAGGATAAGAAGTACAAAGGCTTTGAAGTTCATTTGAAGACTTTGGAGTTTCTCTTTGATCCAGATACTTGTAATTTCAGGGAAAGCTGTGTTTAAGTAAGCTTGTGGATTAAAGCCATGCACTGCAGGTAACTTCTAGAAGCTTCTAAATTTTTTTTTTTTTTTTCAGAAGGGAACGCAGCTTGCTTTGGTGTCTGGACATATAATAAGTATTTGCTTGCTGTATGTCACAAAAGCTTAAAAAAAATACCTAGCCTTGATTTAAACACATGTAAAGTGTTTGATTTTGAGTCATATGGGAGGAAAAAAATCCAATTAAAGAAAACAATAAGTTAGAATTGTGAATATGTTTCAGTGTTTATTGAAGTTTTCTGTAAATATTACTTCTGGATTGAAAGTAGGTCTACACAATAAAAAGTGAACTCTTACACATGATATCTAAACAGAATGTTGAAACTGGTGCCAGATTAGATCAGGAGCCAAACAGAGAAATAAGATGTACTTTCTTCATGATATAATGCAGTTTGCCATGTGTAGAACTACAGTTACATTACAAAACAAATTTGAGGTTTGATTCTCATTTGACTTTTCAAAAATACAAATAAGGATTTGCAAATTGCTTCCATAAGCGGTATGGCTATAAAAGCTGTTTTCTACATTTGTAAGTACATTAGAGAGATGAACCATTTTTCTGAGCTTCAGCTAAAACTCATGGCAATTTTAAGTTCGGAGATTTTTTGGTAGCATTTGTAGCCATGGTTTTTTGGCAAATTTACTAAAGTTTTGTTAAAATCTTCTCATAGTTACATATCTATTTTAGTCATTGTAATATATATCAGGTAGAAAATCCTAAAAAAATAATTTTTAAATGTTATTTAATAACAGATTGATAATCTTTTTCCAAGGACAAAAGGAACCCTTTAAATTTTCTTAAACCTAAGCTACTTAGGTTTTTTTTTTTTTTATTTAGAATGAAGACTATATGAACTTTTATTTCAGGGGATTTGTGCAGGAGTATATTTAAGAATAAAAAGGTTATCATATTTCAGGAAATCCTTCAGTTTACTGACATGAAGATTATGCTTCCTAAATGTGGAGGACAGATAGTTTACTTTACCTGATACTTGCTGGGTGCAGCAGAGTGGGAATGTGGAGGAGTGAGTTATGGAGACATTTCATGGCCTGTATTCCAGTAACCTTGGGCTTGGCAGACTTTAAAGCGGGGAGTGCTGTGTATGAGCTGGAGCTATCTCCCAGAATATGCAGGTGGTGCTTTGCCAATACACTGAGCTGTCCCCAGCACAGCCCCTGTGAAAAGTGCCTGGAGAGCCTTGTACATCTGGTTTTACTGGGAGGTAACGCCCTTGGTCCGTGAGGAGTCACCAGTGGAGAGAGGGAGCAGATTCCTGGCTCTGTGCTGTCAGTGTTCTAACTTCACAAGAGCTCAGATATGTGGTCTCATACTGGTTTTCAGCAACCAGCAATGAGCTGTGTGGAATAGCAAGTTATTTTCAATAATAGAAATACTTTTAATTTTAGAGGATTGAAGAGAAAGCCAGCAGAAATAGGTCTGGGGCAACAGCAAAAATTACTTGTAACATACTTAATTAAATTTTACTTTTCCTGTCATTTTCTCTAAATTTTTTTTCCAGTGCTTCCTCTGCAGATTTTCCATCCCACTGGATTATGATATAGCTACAATGTGTTTCTGATTTTACATTACATCACACTAACAATTCATAAAGTGTAAAACACTAGTGAGGCATTTTGGTAGGACATTTTATCTTATTCCTGACTTTGGGTGGAATGAAATATGTTGTTAAAAAAGGAATTTATGGAGGCAATAAGCTGGAGTGATGTCTTCCAACAGAGCTCTGAATTTCACACCTTGTTCATTTTGAAATAAAGCTTTACTAAAGGCATGTTGTTGATAGTGAACTGCAACTTTTTCTGCCAAGGTACCTAAACTATTGCTGTGTACAAATAAGTAGGATATAGAATCAGACTACTAAAAGGCAAAATCATGTCAGATTGGCTCACAGGTGTCACTGCTCAGGCTACGACATGGAACAGGTTCAGTGAACATACATCTTTTCTGCAATTTTGGTTCAAGTTGTAAATGTCTCTGTGTATTTCTGTAGGAGAAGTCTCCTGATGTGTGCATTTTGTGCTGATTTTTTTTTTAATTGTGTATATATCTGTCTTAGTTTGAAAAGTCATGTGCCTGCTAAGGAAGGCATGACCCTCCCTTGAAATGGAGAATGTAAACCCCCCCAGCCTCTAAATTATTATAATTTTGAAATTAAGGGGCTCTCAGGCAAAGATATGGGAGTAGGAGTAATAGTTCTTTATTAGGGAAGAAAATAAAAATAAAATGAAAATGCAGTAATACAAAACAACACTGACAGAGTCAGAATACAGCCTGACACCCTGTTGGTCAGGGTGTTGGTAGCAGTCTGATTAAATGGTGGCTGCAGTCCTCCTGCAGTGACAGGTGTGGTTCTGTTGAAGCAGTGAGCCTGTAGAAGGGTGTAGTCTTACTCTGAAGATCCAGTGGTGGTGTAGATGGGCCTGGTCTTCCTTTGGGAATCCAGTGGGAAAAGTCTGCCTGTGGTGTCCCAAAAATCTCAGATTATATCCAGTTGGGAATGCTTGGCTCCTCCCCCTGGGTGGAGCATCTCACAAGTGGATGCTGTAATTTTATCAGTCATGCGGTGACACTCAGTGGCCCATTAACAGCAGATGTCTCCCCGGAGGGAGGATTGGTTGTAGAAGAGATAAAGAAAAACTGCCCAATTAACAGAAGATAACTGCCCCACCTCTAACAGATGGGAATAGAAGCCACATCTTGCAACCCAGGACTGTATCTGTGAAGAAAAGACTCTCTGTATCTATACATGTCAAAGGACAGTAAAAAGGCACATATATAGTTTTCATACTTATAAGTGCAGCTGCCCAAGGGCTGCAAGGGGCTGCTGGGTGGTCTCTGACCTCTGCAGCCATGATAGTGAGTAAAGAAAGATGAAAGGGAAAAGGGGAACAACATAGGGAACACTAAGGTCAGAGGAGATGCCTCATTTTACTCTTTATTATGTATGCATGTGCATAAGTAAACACACTTTTTTTCCTAATTTTTACAGTTCCAGAATATTTCCTTAAAAATTGAGTGTAATCAGAGTGTCAATGGGAATGGTCACTTCTGACAATATTGACCATTCTGTGCTGCTGAAAACACAGGATTCTTACAGTCTGAACATGAGCAATTTTCTGCAAGGAGCTACTACCTGGAAAGGTATGTATTTATAAGTTGTTCCTTCTCTTTCAGCTTGTAACTAAGTGCTTCAAAATGTCTTTAACGTTGATTAACGGAGCATCTTCCCTGCCAGTGGTGGGCTGTGGTTCACACACTCATGCACACTCATGCTGGAACGAGCTGTTCATTACCATATTTCAACTAAAATTGCTTTCACTGAGCACACAAGCTCGATTTTTAACTGTATCTTTAAATATTCTTATGCCAGATCACCTATTATGCAGCTCAAGTACCTAATTATGTCATCAGTGGACTGTAAGATTTAGCTGCATGCATGGAGAATATCTGCCTACATGAAACTGGGAACACAACTTATGGTTTTATATATAATACAAAATATCAGTATGTTACATATCAGTACTCCTTGATATATTAATTTCTCTGTAACCAGGTTTGATTTCCATATTTTTCCTTTGTTATATCATCTTGTATCACCTCTGATGACAGCTTATATGTATCCTAAATTAAACTGAACTTTAACTGTGTTTTTTCGAAGTCTGATTATAATTGCCATTACAGAAATGTAGCATATTATTAAAGATTTTATGAATGAAAGAATATATTCTCAGAGGTTGTTCTCTATTTATGTCATGGCCCATAGCAATACAATAGTTTTAATCATCTGCTTTAGACATTTTGACTTATCAGATAAAATATATCCAAACAAACTACAAGAAATATTTCTTCTTTTTCTATTTTTTTCTTTTAATCATCACACACTGCCAATTACTGTAGGAGAACAAAGCAAACTAGACTGTTCAGTCTTTGGCTTAGCATAGGAATAAATAATTGTCCTATTGCACTGCATATTGGATATTTCAAGATAAAAGCCTGAGACATTTTAGTTAACATACAGTATAACTTCACAAGCATTACATTTATGACAGTCATATTGAGGTCTGTAGTACAGTGTATTTAACCAACTGCTATGGTACAGAAACATATCAAGCACTTGATTTCACCCATACATTACATACCACCATCAGCCTTTTGTGTACTTTGAAAGTACCATATAAAAAAGAGTAAAGATGTTAGAAAATATTAGCTATGAAACACAGTAACTGTTCATGTGATTGAAAGTTGGGCAAATATGATATTGCATTTTAATTTGTGCAATAGACATTGAATATTAAGAGGATTTTCTCACACGTGCTGTAATGTACATTAATTCTTTGTGGTGCAATGACAAAATGAAAGGCAGTCTGAAATGTAACCAATTTGAGGGGAAAAAGTGACTGGTTCTTTAAAATGAGTTCTGATTGCCTTGGCAGGAATTTACTTCTACTTGTTCCTTGGACAAAGAACTGAGTAAGAGTGTGATTTAAGATAACTGGTCTTAATTTAGAAAGTATATGGGTCCTATTTAGAGAAATAATTTCACTTATCTTCTGGGAGTTAAAATCAGCTTGTTGTGGTTGGGTTAAAACTTATACCAAGATGGATAGCATTGGTAGTCAAAACAGGTGTCATGATAGTATGACACAATCAAGTTTTTAAATCCCAACTAGAAATATGCAGGCATTTCTTTGTCTTTCCTCAGGAAATATGTGAATAGTACTATTTCATTAAAAATATTTGGCATTTGATGTATTTCATAGCAGAAATACAACCAGTAATTCATAGACCCCCTAAACAATAGGCACAAACCCCAATGATTAAAAGGTGGCGGGCAGGTTTGCCAGGAAAAGTCTAATTCGAGGCAAGAGTTGTCCATATTTGTAACTCTCCATAAGGTATATGCAAATGTTTGGAAAGAATGAAGTTCATGGAATTATACATTTAAAATTAGTAAATTTTCATCAAGATAGAAATAGTTTTGTAAGGGAA